>OY740789.1:75763425-75870893 GCA_963514005.1 Raja brachyura | reverse complement strand
TTGTTAAAATATAAGTACAATCCCTATGCAGTTTAAAAATAGCTTTGTGTGCGAGCAAATGGATGAGTCCATATGCTTGATGGAACATGGCACATGCTTTGTTGTTAACCACTTAATGAGCAGTATCAGTCTCTTTAAATTCTGGGTTAGCTTTTAAGGCTTGTTTATTGAGAAATAAACAAGCATATAAATAAACACATTTATTTCAAAGAGCTAGAATACAGAAACAGGGAGTAATGCTGAGGCTCTAAGGTGCTGGTCAGGGCACATTTGGAGTATTGTGAGCAGTTTTGGGCCCCATATCTGAGGAAGGATGTGCTGGCTCTGGAGAGGGTCCAGAGGAGATTTACAAGAATGATCCCAGGAATGAGTGGGTTAACCTAGGATGAGCATTTGACTCCACTGGGCCTGTGCAGGGATATGGGGAGAAGGCAGGCACGGGTTATTGATAGTGGATGATCAGCCATGATCACAATGAGTGGCGGTGCTGGCTCAAAGGACCGAATGGCCTCCTCCAGCACCTATTTTCTATGTTTCTATGTACTCACTGGGCTTTAGAAGGATGAGGGGGAACCTCATTGAAACTTACCGAATATTGAAATGCTTCGATAGAGTGGACGTGGAGAGGATGTTTCTGCTTGTGAGGGAGTGTAGAACTAGAGGTCGTAGCCTCAGAATGAAAGGATGTTCCTTTAGGAAGGAGATGAGGAGGAATTTCTGTAGTCGGAGGATGGTGAAACTGGAATTCTTTGCCACAAGGCTGTGGGGGCCAAGTCAATTAATATTTTTACGGCAGATATAGAAAGATTCTTCATTATTACAGGTGTCGGGAGTTTATGGGGAGACGGCAGGAGAATGGGGTTAGGAGGGAGAGATAGATCAGCCATGATTGAATGGCGGTGTAGATTTGATGGGCCGAATGGCCTATTTTATATCCTATGACCTTATGAAATAAAATGATTTAAGATGCATAAATACAGCTTAAAACTGTCGCAAAATAAATGGAGTTTTAAAAGGCCAGTCTGTTTTTACCATATTCTCTACATGAAATAGATTTGGTTATTTTAAGAATAACCAATGAAAACATTAATAGTAAGGAAGCAAAGAAATGTATTCTTCACCTCAAAGGGAACTGCATGTGGCATTAATTCAAATTTGTACAAAGCCTAGGATATGCTGGTTTACAAAAAGACAGTGTTGGAGTAACTCAGCGGGTCAGGTAGCATCTCAGGAGAATGTTGATGGGCAATGTTTCAGGACTGGACCATTCCTCATTAATTTAAAGAAAGGGGAGAGAAAAAATGCTGGACGAGAGGAGGGACAAGGTAAAGCCTGGCAGGTAAGAGGCAGATGCAGTTTGGAAACAGACCCTTCGGCCCAACTTGCCCACACCGGCCAACATGTCCCAGCTACGCTAGTCTCACCTTTGGCCCATATCCCTCCAAACCTGTCCTATCGATGTACTTGTCTTGCTGTTTCTTAAATGTTGGGATAGTCCCTGGCTCAACTACCTCCTCTGACAGTTTGTTCCATACAGCCACCACCCTTTGTGAAAAAGATACAAAAGAATCGAGTTGTGAATTGTGAAGCCAGAGGAAGGAATTGAGGGAAGGAATAGATGATTGTCTTGCAAATGCTGGCTGACAAATAAAGATAGTGCTTGAGTGACACTGGGTTGGGCAGCATGTCCAACTTCTCTAACTTCAATTAACCCTTGCTTTACATTGATTACATTTCATTGATATTTTGCTGATTGTTGTCACCTTCCCCATAGCTAACAAGAAAACCGTCTATATTTCCGTGATCCACGTCTGCTTTGATCTGTTGCTTTCACACCTTGCCCTTCCATATCTCTTGTCTCCCACTCCCCGACTCCCGTCTCTGAAGAAGAATCTCAACCTGAAATGTCACAGATTCCTTCTTTCCAGAGATGCTGCCAGTCCCACTGAGTTACGCTAGCATTTTATGGGGTCCATCTAGCATTTTTGATATGTTGCATTAGCTAAAAATCGTTGTGTCTTGGATCTCTTACATATAATATAATGAATCATCAATCTCATTACAACAAAAATAAATTGGACTAGATGTTCCTGTGGTTGCTGTCCTTTGTACCCCTAAACCAGTTTTCCATTGTGGTCTGGGGGCAGTCTTGCACCAGGAGACTGACTAGAGTGGTGCCCTGCAGGCCCAGGCCTCTACCAGTGCATGTTGCTTTGATGGCCATGGTGAGGCCCTCCATTTAGACTCGTTGACTGTCAAACCTGCTGCTTACAAAATCACACAGGACCAGTTTCAAAGCGGGAGAGTTCATTAAGGTTGAGAGCTGGGAAATATACGGATCACCTGATCTGTCATGAATCCGTCAACATGACATCGCTGGTGATCTGTGGAGAGCAAATATGAATCTCAGCCTCTGCTTTGAGATAATGTATAGGAATGGCGGATGCTGGTGGTGTCCGCCTGGGCCCACACGATCTCCCAGTTGCTAAACACTAACTCCCCCTCCCATTCCCATACTGACCTTTCTGTCCTGGGCCTCCTCCTCTGTCAGTGTCAGGCTCAACGCAAATTGGAGGAACAGCACCTCATATTTCACTTGTGTAGCTTATAACCCAGCGGTATGAATATTGATATCTAACTGCAAGTAACCCTTGCTTTCCCTCTCTCTCTCCATTCCTCCACACCCTAGTTCTCTGATTACTTTCACTGTCGTCCTGATTAATTTTACTGTTTGTATGCCTTGTTGTCACCTTCCCCTCAGCCAACAATGACCCATTCCGTGATCATCGTCTGCTTTGATCAGTTGTATTTACACCTTACTGATCCATATCTCTAGCCTCCCTCTCCCCTGACTCTCAGTGAGGAAGGGTCTCGACCCAAAACATCACCCATTCCTGTTCTCCAGATATGCTACCTGTCCTGAGTTACTCCAGCACTTTGCGTCTATCTTCAGAAAAATGACCCTTTGGAGTGCGAAAGGGGCTGGAGCCTGATGGCGAAATCCCACTCATCAATAGTGCTGGCTTTTTACATACCAAATCTAGCAACTATTGAAAGTTTCATAACAAAAATATTGCCACTTCCCTTTAAAGTGTTGCCGCAGGTCCGAAAGTGTGAAGTAGGCAGCAAGTTCCTACAGGCATGCAAGTTCTTCTGGCAGAAAATCACTGGGAAAGTTAGATTGAAGCAAACGTGGATTTTGCAGCGTTGGGACACAGCCTGCAGCTTGCATCTGCTCAGGCAGGAGAACCCATTCTTGACTGCACTAAAAAATGTCTTTCAACCAAATAAACGTCTTAACTGCAGATCGATGCAGCTGCTGGGAATGTGACTGGAATAATTCTATGCTCTTGTCCACAAAATAAGTCGATAGTCAATGTTGTGTAGGAAGGAACAGCAGATCCTGGTTTAAACCAAAGATAGACACAAAAAGCTGGAGTATCTCTGGAGAGAAAAAGAATAGGTGACGTTTCAGGTCGAGACCCGTCTTCAGGCAATGTTTATCCAGCACGCTTCTCTGACCTGGAACCAAATGCTAGATAATGCCTGGCATTCGATGTAGCTTATTGGCTTGCTATAAACTTTTAAAATATTGTTGGGTTTTGAATTGTGTAACTGGTCCATTTGGGTGCCTTTAAGTATAGTGTTTAAATTTTGAAAGGATTTCAAAAAGGATTGAATGTGGATGATCAGCCATGATCACAGTGAATGGCGGTGCTGGCTCAAAGGGATGAATGGCCTACTCCTGCAGCTATTATAACTAAAAGGGTAGTGAAAAGATACTCTAGAAAATCTAAAGTCATTATGTTTTGAAGGGATCACAGGATTTTAATATACTCCCCCTCTATACAATACCACTCCACTGAAATTTGGTTCCATCCACTTTTTTCAACTTGTCTCTGGGACTGTTATTGTCCTTTCAAATTTTGCAGATCAGTGGCACAACTCGTGGAGCTGGTGCTTCTTGGCTCCAATAACCCAGGGTTCAATCTAGACTCTGGTGTTGACTGGGTGGGATTTACATCCAGCATTGTTACTCCAGCATTGCTCGGTGATGTCAATCTACGTTGAAGCCCCAATCCTCCACAGTGATTGTAGCTCTTCTCGATTTGTTTTCCAAATCTAGCTCTGATTAGGGTTGTCTGAATATATTTGATCATTTTCTTGTCGCCCATTTTACTGTGCATTTTTAGATATCTCTGCCATCTGGACCTGGCGAAAGAAAATCCCATCTAGTTCTCTCCTAAATAAAATCCAGATGTCCTGTGGTTCATCTTGTCTATGAATACCTTGTTGCTGTCAAACCATTTATTTGCCATACTTCTGTTTTCTCTGGTATAACTTTTGGGTGGGGCATGAAGTTCAAGAGTAAAACAACGTTTGCTACACGTGTAGGAAGGACCTGCAGATACTGGTTTACACCGAAGATAGACACAAAATGCTGGAGTAACTCAGCGGGACAGGCAGCGTCTCTGGATAGAAGGAATGGGGGACATTTCTGGCCGAGGCCCTTCTTCAGACTGAGAATCGGGGGATAGGGCGAAGCAGAGAAAAGGAAGGGTAAGGTGCGAAAATGAGACATCAAAGGGGATGAAAATGTCGAATGGATCGTTGTTGGCAAGTTCTCCTAGCTAGAGAGAGAGAGGTTAGAGAATGGGTCGGCAAGTTAAGTGTTTAGCAACTGGGAGATTGCAATGCCTAGGCAGACGGAGCAGAGGTGTTCAGCGAAACAATCGGCGAGCCTGCACTTGGACCAGGAGTCCATGCCTGGAACAGCAGATATAGTAGATGAGGTTGGAAGAGGTGCAAGTGAACCTCTGCCTCACCTGAAAAGACTGTCTGGGTCCTTGGATGGAGTCAAGGGAAGAGGTATAGGGACAGGCGTGGCATCTCCTGTGGTTGCTGGGGAAAGTACCTCGGGAGGGGGTGGTTTGGGTGGGAAGGGACGAGTTGCTGCAAATGTTGGGGCTTCCAATCAAACATGGAATATTATATACTACCCCCTGAGCGTGTAGCAAACGTTGCAATATTTCCTGCATCTACTTTTCCTCTGGAATATTTTGTCTTATTTCGACGCTTTGTTTTTACCGACCATCTCGTAATGTCCAACAAGTGCAATTCAAACACGGCCAGCTTTACTAACCTATCCTCCCACGCTCAAGATAGCAAAATGACACTGATGCTCTTTAAGTTCATGTACAAAATTCCCCACAATACTGGTCCTTTCCGATCTTAAGTTCCATCACTTTTCTAACCAAAGTTGCTATTATTTGCTGACATTCTTTTTGCTGAATTTATGCTGTTGCATAAATCCGTGGCTTTAAACCTTTCTCTTTGTGTCAGGTTTGCAACATAAATTGTTACTTTGTGGTAACTGAGAAAAAATCTTGTTTACATGGTCAATACTACTTGAGATATTGATACTTTCCATAACCATAGAAACATAGAAAATAGGTGCAGGAGGAGGCCATTCGGCCCTTCGAGCCAGCACCGCCATTCAATATGATCATGGCTGATCGTCCCCTTTTAATAACCCGTGCCTGCCTTCTCCCCATATCCCTTGATTCCACTAGCCCCTAGAGCTCTATCTAACTCTCTCTTAAATCCATCCAGTGATTTGGCCTCCACTGCCCTCTGTGGCAGGGAATTCCATAAATTCACAACTCTCTGGGTAAAAAAGTTTTTTCTCAGCTCAGTCTTAAATGACCTCCCCTTTATTCTAAGACTGTGGCCCCTGCTTCTGGACTCGCCAAACATTGGGGACATTTTTCCTGCATCTAGCTTGTCCAGTCCTTTTATAATTTTATATGTTTCTATCAGATCCCCCCTCATCCTTCTAAACTCCAGTGAATACAATCTTTCCTCATATGACAGTCCCGCCATCCCAGGGATCAATCTCGTGATCAATCTCGCACTGCCTCAATCACAAGGAGGTCCTTCCTCAAATTAGGAGACCAAAACTGTACACAATACTCCAGATGTGGTCTCACCAGAGCCCTATACAACTGCAGAAGAACCTCTTTACTCCTGTACTGAAATCCTCTTGTTATGAAGGCCATCATTCCATGAGCTTTTTTAACTGCCTGCTGTACCTGCACGCCAACTTTCAGCAACTGGTGTACAAGGACGCCCAGGTCTCACTGTACCTCCCCCTTACCTAACCTAACCCCATTGAGATAATAATCTGCCCCCTTGTTTTTGTCGCCAAAGTGGATAACCAGTAGATGGTGCTCCACACCTTCAATAAGAATTATCTGGAAGAATAGAATTTAAAATATTCAAAGCCTCAATCATCATGCCATTTATTCTACAAAAGCTGCATTCCGGTTACGGGTGATTGTAATTTTTTGCATGGAGCTTGTAATTCAAAGTTTCCCTTTCTGAGAGAATATCAGCATATTTATATTAAAATATTACATTGGAAATGTGCACACTAGTTCTGTATAACTGCCTTTGAAGTTGATGCTCAGGCCAATGGCGTAGACATTACCAATGGCATAGGCAGGGTAGACACAACCTTTTCCCCAGGATGGAAAAGCAATCAAATACCAGGGGGCATAGCTTTAAGATTAGAGGGACAACATTTAATGATGTGCGGGCAAGCTTTTACATGGAGGGGGGTGAGTGCCTGGGGCATGCATCTGGGGGTGATGGTTGAGGCAGATATGATAGCGGTGTTTAAGGGGCTTTTGGGAAGGCACACGGGAATGAAGCGATGTGTGTTATGCACAGGTGGCTTGGAGATGGCCTTGACATGTTCAGCACTGACATTGTCCCGGCCCCGTTCTTGTGGTACTGTTCTATGTTCTTGAGCCACCCAATCACAAGCAATACCACTTTCATCTGTATGCACAATTATATATATGCTTGATTTGCAATTTTTCCAACTTCTAATTGAAGATCACTGACCTGAGATGTTCTTGCTGTTTTTCTCTTTCGACAAATATGTCCTATTGAGAGGTTCCAACATTTCATGTTTTTGTTCTTCCAGCATGTGTGGTCTTTTTGTTTTTCTGCCAGTATTTTTGTATGACCCTGGATGGTGAACATCTTGTAGCAATGTTACAAAATTTTGAGATTTTAAAAATCAAGTCTGCAATTTATCCCATCAGATAAAGCATAAAAAGAAGTTTAATTTGACACCTAATTTACTTTCATATCTTCAGTATTAAGAAAGTTATGGCCATTTTCATACTCGGAAATGAGCATCTTGCTTCCCATTCCCTTTCAATTGACTTAACTCAAAAGCTGTGATCTGGAAAAGTTAAAAGTCCATAACATTCTTAAAAATTAAGAGAACTCAATGAAATTTTCAGTTATTATAGATTGAAGCATTCTGAAACAAATATTAAACAATCTTACTTGGATTACCTGAAATTAAAGCATATAATTAGTTAGTTATCTAATTGTAGCTAATTACAAAATTCAATGAGTAGATCTAAACATCTATCAATTTCTTAAGAAAAGATAAACTTTTTTAAAATTGCCTAAGTGTCCAAATAACATTCACACAATAATCCACAATATAACATAATTTTTAAATTTCATTTTCATGAATTTCTGGGCCAAATGGAAGGAATTTAGTGTTTTATGCCTGTAAATTAATGGCCATTTAAATCAACTAGCGAGTGGGTTTTAGTGGAATGCGGTGGATTGGAACGTTGCGGTTAGCAGTGAAGTCGGGGGGGGGAAATACTGGGGGTTCATACATTTTTTGGGGACCCCATTTCGCAACATAAAAATATTATTAATGCCTCCCGAAAAACCAACTTTTAATATAAAAATAAAGTATTTACCTTTTTTTCTCCCCTACGGAAAATGCTTCCGGTTGTCTGCGGTCACGGCTTTTGAAGGTGATTTTTAAATTACTCTAGTTAATAAATAATCTAGAGTAATTAAAAAATACCACCATTCATTAAATGTCGGAGCGATTTTTCTTCAGCAACCAAATCGCCCGACATTCATCGATTATCCAGGCCTGTGGAAAAACGGCACTTTAAGCCCGCCCCCCTCTGCAAGGCGCGAAAGTCGAGCACACGGGGAGCGGCAGAAGCGCAGCGCCGCTAAAGGTAAGTTTTGTAACATACCTACATCTTGTCCATGAGAGTGATTAGGACAGAACAAAGCTGTGATTCTCCGATTTTAAATAGGCAGGCATCATATCCTTGCCTACATATTAGTTAAAATAAGCAAATTCTGCATTAAAAATAGAATAGTTTTGGACTGTCTCTGTTTTGCATTTGTCTTTGCATTAAGTACTATGGCACAGTTGTCTAGTTCAGGTAACAAATTAAAAATCAAAACTACCAGGAAAATACCTTGGATCCATATTTTGTGGCAAGAATGCTTTGGTTATTTATAAAGGAGTTCTGTACAACTTTGTTACAGGTGCTTAATTAATTTGCAATGGTACTAACAATATTGTAATGCAAACCTTGATTCTGGGAAGTTTAACAATTTGTAGTTATATTGCAAGAATGCTTAATTTGCCATGTTTTAAAGGCATGTGGATTGGCACTTGGATAGAAGAGACATAGAGGAAAATGGCCTTTTAAATTTCATCCTCGCTCTTTAATACATGATGTACAACGTTGTTTCTGATCTGGAGTTGATTTTGTTAGACTTTCTATATTATTATATTGTGATTGCAGTTCTGAATAAACCGTGACATTTTTGACATGTGGAATTGCCATGTTTAGGTTAATATATATTGTGTGTGTGTATATATGCAAATATTTTGCATTCCGGGTAAGCAAAAGGTTGAAAAAAACTAAAGCTGCTACTCTTAGACCAAAAAATCCCCAAATGAAAGGAATTTGAACAATTCTAGTTTCAAGCATGTGATTTGGTGATGAGTATGCCTCAATAAAACCTTAACCCTCATGGTATGTTGCAGACTTTGCTGGGTGATAATGTGTCCCTTTGTTCAGAGATCATGCACAGATCAGAGAGAAAGCACATTCGGCATCACGACTCTTTAAAAATCCATTGGAGCATGCAGCAAACATGTTACCTAATGTACAATTAGATTGCCAAGTTGCAATACCTATGAAGAATTTTACACTGATGCTCGCCTCATTTAAAATTATAAACAAAGACATCTATTGGGGAGGAGCAGAGTGGAATGTAGTTGATTGTACTGGTAATAGTATTGCTGAGATTTTCAGTGTGTTTTCATCCAGATTCTAGCATTGGCAGTCTCCTGTCTCAATGTTTTTGCAGTATTGTACATTAAGCAAAAACACTTGGAGAACATGGGATATCATGACTGCAAGCTAAAAATGGGTAAAACATTCAGGAAATAGTTTTACAACTGATTGTGAAAGTACTTTGATGATCCCACGGTGTTTGGAAACGGGGGCATTATCAAACACCAGAATAAGAGAAAAACTTACTTTGCATATGAAAGCAAAAATTCTGCATGTATTAACATCACTTCCAACATACAACCCAAGTACCATACATAACATGAAATAATGCCTTTTATAACCCTTGGTGCTATCATTTTGAGGGTTCTGCTGAGAAAATGTGGTCACTGATGATGCTCGGCTACATTGGTGATTTGTTTTTAGGTTCAGCTTCTTCACTGGGGAACGAACACGCTTGTGACCCAAATAAAGCCACGCATCACAATTAATGTCTGAACCAGTGAGCTAAACATGTCTCTAATCTGTATTGCGTGTTAGCTGAAAAGAAAAATTATCTGTTCATAACATAAACATAATTAGAAGTGCAGTTTTAAAGATCACAATCCTGGTTAAGGCCTTCCATTTGTCACATAGTTCAGATGCTTCAGATAGTTTACATAGCACTTGAACTGGGAATCCCCATTTCTCTCAATAGTCCAGTTTGTAGCCTGAAGCAAAGGGGGGGGAGAGAGAACAATACTGCACAGTAACAGCCCTTTGGCCCGCCATATCTGTACTGACATAAGGCCAATTTAAACAAATCACATCTGTCTAAGATCTGTTCAAATCTGTCTAACTGTTGCTATCATATCATCTTCCAGGACCTCCCTGGCACCGTTCCAGTCACGATTACAGTGTGCCCCGAGCCATAGGGCTGGACAGCATGGAGGCAGGCACGTTAGGCCCACCTTTCTTCGTCACCAAAGTTGGCATATCAGGCCGGTCCCATTTGGCCTGTAACCCTCTAAATCCTTCCTATCCATATCTGTCCAAATTTATTTTGAACTCTACCCTCTGAGTACCCTGATGTCCATTTTAAATATTCCCTTCCAGGAGAATATATAGAGCCTTGGCTCTATAGTTTTAGAATGCTTTCCTGGGAACAACTAAGTGTTCGCTTCATCCATGCTGATCTCATAAACCTCAAAGTCCCAGTCAGATAGCTTGAGGCTCGAACTCAGGCCTGCAAAGCAGGTAACATTATGTTGAATCTCTTCTGCACCGTAGCTGGGCGATCAGAGTTGTACTCCCGTAGTAAACCAAGTGTCGCCTCACTCGTGATTTGTGCCACTGCATCATGTCTCAAGTTTGGTACTCAATGCCTTCCCCAATGAACGCAAGAGTCTTGAGCTCCCTGAAAGTGGCAACTTAAGTGGCTAGGGTGGTAAAGGCATATGGCATGTTTGCCTTCAGCACTCAGAACACTGGAGGACAAATGTTGGCAAGTCATGGTGCTGCTTTATGAAACTTTGGAGTATAGTGTGCTGTTCTAGTTCAGGATGTGGAGGTTTGGAGAATGGACAGGTAATATTTCGAATCGGGTTGTTTCAGGTTAGAAGGGTGCGGACTCGAAATGTCACGAAGATTTTGCCTTGATGCCAATTCAGTGCAATCACGATAACATCCTGGTGACATTTCGTTGGACAAAGGATTCTTTTATCTGAAGCATGGAGGCAGAGGGGTGATCTGATCAAAGGATGTAGAATTGTTAGAAGCATAGATAAGGTCGAACCTGTTCTTTTCCCAAGGCGGAACTGTCAAATACCAGAGGGCATAGATTTAAGGTGAGAGGGAAAGTTTAAAGGAGATAAGGGAGGCAGCTTATTTTGTATAAAGAGCGCAGGAATCACCTGTAGCATTCCCCTTCAACATGTATATCTGGGAATACAGAAGGTGGCACTGCAGGAGCCTCCAACACTGCATTATTCAATACATTAGCAATTTTTGTAAATTTCTGAGGGTGAAAATAGGAACTATGAAAAATCAGCAAACGGATCATATGGCTCTGGTGCATGGGAACATTAATATTAAGGAAGCATAAGGAGTGTGGCACAAACCGGAGAACAGACATTTTTTTTTGTAGCCCCAAGCATGAGTCTAGGGCTGTGTTTGTCCTGTGTCCTGGTTAAGGACACATCCTTGGGTCTGGGAGAAAAACATGGAGTGAAGAGGGCAAGATTAATTTGTTGCGTTCAGTGCAAAAACCACAATGTAGAAAGAGAAAAGTTATTGGCAGTGAAGGAATGCAGGCTCCTGGGGCCAGCATTAAAGGACAGAACTGCAAGGATAGTAATGTAGTTTACCATCTTGGGCACGTGCAAAATGACAACGCGTCAAGTTTGAGCTTAACGCATGACTTGGATGGATGTGGGGGAAATGGCTTTTGATTTCATGGGATTAAGGAGAGACGAGCTTCACTTTAATTGACAGATTTTTAGTTATTGAGAGAATGGGGGTCGGTGCAGGAAAGTGATACTTAATTGAAAGATCAACTATGATCGTGAATGGCGGAGGCTGAGGGCCAGGTGGCCTGTTCCTACTTCCGTTTATATTCTTGTGTTGACTCAATAAGATAAGCTGAAGTTGTAAAGGTTTTAACTTTTTGTTTTGCATTTTCAGTGGATGAGTACATTGCAATAGCTAAAGAGAAGCATGGCTACAACATGGAGCAGGTAATAACATTTTAAAGATATAAAATACAATTTTGACTGCCCATTTTTCCCTTTCCTCTGGTGTTGCCAGTTACGTTTCAACATTGCTCAGTTCCTCCGTAAGCCTACCCTTGGTTCTTTGGCTCTTGCAAGTTACTGTAACATCTTCAATATTCCTTTAATTTAGAAATGATACTGAGCTATGGATCTGTGCCTATGTTGTCCATACTGTATTACAATCCTGTTATTCCTCTATCCCTGCCACAGCACCAAATGATCACAAAATGAGCCCTCTATTGCAATGGTACATTCTCTCTAAATGTGTTCTCCACCAACTCCTCATGTCCACCTCAGTTGGATTGTTGTGCTTAATTTCAGACTCGTATGGTTTCAGTCAAAGCAGCTGCAGTGATGAATTATCTTCATATGCTTGGCCACCACTTCTGAAATCTCTCATGAACCAGTTCTTGGCCTATTTATTCTATTCATGTGCATTTCCATCCAACTTGCTCTCAAACCCCAATCTTTCAAATTGCTTGCCTAATTCCTGAGTGACCAATATGAAACCTGTGCACAAACCTTCACAGTCTATTTTTGTTGAAAGCATTAATACTGAACTCGTCACCTCATTTTGGAAAACATTGGAAAGACCAACCACTTTGCCTTTTAACGCGTCAAACACGTGCCCTAAAAAATGTATAATTAAATCCAGATGTTTTACTCCTCGCAAAAGTCTTGCTTACCTCCTTCACTTCCGGTTCTGCAACTAACTTCTTGCAGAGTATTCTACTCTTATCATGCTGGCCTGTCATCTCAAACACTCATTCTGAAATATTCTTCTTAAACTTTACATCACACTCTTCCCCAGATTAACTTACCTTAATGTGGTCTCATCTTATAATGGACCCTCTTGCCACATGCTCCTCTGCTTGTTGCCAGGTTTATGACTATACACATGTGCGGCACCCTGGCACTTAAATGGTGTTGTAATACCTAACTTGTGGAAAAGCTTATTTGAGTTCTTACTGTTAAAGACCTTTGTCATTCCTCATTATGTATTTGCTTTCTTCATTTCAACCTATTTTTCCCTCCCGGTATTTTATTGTAATCGAGCCCTTCCTGATCTGAAGAAATTTAAGAAATCTAGAGATGATTTCCATTGCTGCAGAAGGACATGTAGAGAAAGGATGAAATTCTGAAAAGCGCAAACTATCATAGCTGTTTCTGTCCCCAGTGTGCGCGGAGATTTACAATGGCATTATTTAAAGCAAAGTTTATGAAATGGATGCAGAATGAACATGTTGATTGTTCTAATTCATCCTCTATCTTTGGAACAATGAAAGCTAACTTCAGTTGCTGAATTCAGCCAGTTTTTCACTCTTCCTTCCTCCATTGGATGAAAAGTACACCTTGGTTGAAAATCTCAAACACACTATTCCAAACGAACATGACTATGACTATTTATTGCTCTCAACTCATCACCCCTTTCTCAGCTGATCTCCAGCTGACAGTTTTGACAAAACTTCAATACTGCTTTGTTTGACAGAAACAGTTTAAAACTGCTTACCCGGCTGTGCAGAAACCTTTGCGGTTGATTTTTGTTGTAAAAATTAATACTGAACTCATCACCTTATTTTAATGTAGTATAGAAGGAAACTCCCAGCCATCTGATTTCGTGGAAAGCAGCCATGAGCAAATATTTAAAAAAGACCCGGAACCTATCAGCAACCAGGCAACTTCCCAGTAATGGCAGAGCCATCTGTACCTCTAGCCGTGTTGTTATGGTACAATTTCAACAGCAGCAACATGGAAAAGAGAATGTATTTGTTATATGGAATGGAACAACAAAATCCCTGCTTGCAGCAACTTTATAGGTCCATTAACTCAATACACTAAATTGCAATAATCAATAATAGAATAAATTAATAATCAGTACTAATTGGTAATCAGCCCATAATGTACTGTAACCCAAACAAAGTTGCTGAGGTAGAGTTGTGGTTAGTGTTGTGCAGTGTTCAAGAGCCTGGTGGTTGAAGTGAAGAAGCTGTTTATTAATCTGGAGGACACGGTTTTCAGGCTCCTCTACCTTCTGTGCGATGACAGAAGAGAGATAACAGCGTGGCCGGGGTGATGTGGCTCTTTCCCATTGAAAACTGCCTTTGGAACTCTCCCTAGTTATGGAGAGTGGAGCAGGGGACTGCAAATAATCTGAAGATGCTCCCAAGATGATTATCAAAGGACAGTGTTGCCTGTTCACACTCATTGTGGTCTGCTGATGATGAAGTCGAGGATTCAATGGCACAGGAATGACTTGATAAGTTTAGAGAGGATGATGGTGCTGAACTCCATGTTTTAATTGATGAACAATAGCCTGAATTGTTCATATTACCAAGTAGTCCAGTGGAGATTACACCCTCTCTTCATCTAATAAGGCAAAGGTCCTAACTCTGGCAGCGATTGATGTGTGTCAGAATTAGCCTCTTAAATGACTTCATAACCATGGGTAATAATCCCACCGGTCGGTAGTCATTGGAAGTAAAGTCTTCTTGCATTTCTTGGGCATCGATATTATACAGCAGGTGGGGACCTCAAATCTTAGTACTGAGACGTCGAAGATATCTGCAAAAGCTCCAACCAGTTGGTCTACACAGGTTTTAAGAACTTAAGCAGCGAGGTACACCATCAGAACTAGACACTCTCAAAGTGTTTATACTCTCAAAGGATCTTCTGATATTGGCCTCAGTGTCTGGGATAATCGTGTCACTGTGGGCTGTGGGGGTCTGGGAAGGTACAGTTTTTCATTTTGCCACCAATACATGATTCAGCTGCATGCATTCATTGTATTTTATCTAGGTTTGTTTGAATATATATATTTTTTAAACAAAAGTTTAGAGGCTGCTGTTTAAGTCAGTAAGTTCATTGGCCAAGTATTCACATACAAGGAATTTGCCTTGGTGCTCCGCCCACAAGTAACAACATGACATACAGCGACAGTTACGAATGACTCAGAAAACACTAATTAATAATAATAAAACATTAATGATAAAACACCATTGATCAAGCATGTGAACCAACAAAATACCAGATCAAATGGATGCTACAGATTTTTGGCTGTTGAATAGAGCAACTACTCATGGATAAACACTGTTTTTATGTCTGGCTGTGGCAGCTTTGACAGTCCGAAGTCGCCTTCCAGAGGGAAGTGATTCAAAGAGTTTGTGGCCAGGGTGAGAGGGGTCAGAGATGATCTCGCCCGCTCGCTTCCTGGCCCTTGCAGTGTACAGTTCATCAATGGAGGGAAGGTTGCAGCCAATAACCTTCTCTGCTGATCGGACGATTCGCTGCAGCCTCTGGGTGTCGTGCTTGGTGGCTGAGCCAAACCAGACCATGATGGAGAAGGTGAAAACAGACTCCACGATGGCCGTGTAGAATTGGACCATCATTGCCTGCGGCAGATTGTGCTTCCTCAGCTGCCGCAGGAAGTACATCCTCTGTTGTGCCTTTTTGACTGTGGAGTCGATGGTAGCCCCCCACTTAAGGTCTTTGGAGGTGATGGTTCCCAGGAACTTAAAAGACTCTACAGATGTGACTGTGGTGTTGTTGATGGTGAGGGGAGGGGGAGCTCTCCTAAAGTCTACAATCAATTCCACTGTCTTAAGAGCATTGAGCTCTAGGTTGTTGCTACAGCACCAGGACGCCAGCTGTGACACTTCCTGTCTGTAGGCAGATTCCTCCCCATCCTGAATCAGTCCAATCAGGGTTGTGTCGTCCGCAAACTTGAGAAGCTCGACAGTGGTGTCTGTGGAGATGCAGTCGTTGGTGGAGAGGAGAGAGTACGCAGCCTTGCGGTGCTCCAATGCTGAGCGTTTGCACGTCCCAGATGTGCTTTCCCAGCCTCACACGCTGCTTCCTGTCTCAGGAAGCTGGTATTCCACCGACAGAGGGGTTCAGGCACAGTCAACTCGGAAAGTCAAACCTGTATTTGACCAAAAGAGTAATTAAGGAACCATGGTAAAAGTGAAGTTGGTGAGCACTGTGGGAAAGCATTCCAGTGGCTGGTGTTGCACATTACACAAGATGGTCATAGTTGTTGGGATCGTCCCATACCCAGGGTCTTGTTACGGTGGTAAAATGTCTCTAACCCAACACTCTTCACTGGGTTAATCGATAACTTTCCATGATAAGGTTAGTAGTGGGATGTCTGCTGTTAAAAAAGACCTGGAACTTCTAAGCAATTTAAATTTCATTTCCAATACTCCACAGAAAATAGTGATCCATGTATAAATAAAGAAAGGACTGGACACTTGTAGGTGAAGGCTGAGAAGTGGCAGCTAACTCACGCCAACCAACTTCCATGCAATGATTCCTCCCCTTCTCGCTCTCCCTCAGCCCAGCTGGCTCCACATCTTCCTTTCTTCTTCCCCCACCCCCACATCAGTCTGAAGAAGGGTTTTGACCTGAAACGTTGCCTATTTCATTTATGATGCTGCTTCACCCGCTGAGTATGTCCAGCATTTTTGTCTACCTGTCCATGCAATGACCATTTGTTCTTAAGCTTTACTTACTTTCTTAAGAATCACTTGCCATCAATATTTTAGTGGGTCACTTAACCAGGAACGTGCCTGGAGCTGCCAAATAAATAATGCAGCTGCAAAAACGGCCGTGGGGGTGTATAAACTCTTGTGAGACTTGCGAACTAACATCCTTGGGCCTTTCACCATGTTCAAAGTACAATTCAGGAGTGCAACGAAATATTCTTCTCGTGAACAATGCTCGGGAACCTCGGGGCAAAGTAGACACTTTAGCTGCTCCGTTTACCATCCTAAGTACTTTTATTTTCCACTGCAGTCTCAGTACGATGTGCAAAATGCACCAAAGTTGTTTGCTTGTAGTTCTCTGACAGTTCTTTCTAAACCTGTGATCACCAAGAGAGCGAAGGTAGGTGGAGGCTGCACAGGAATGCCACTACCTAAAACTCTGTCTTCATCTGAGCTGGAGAGTCATCACCTCTGTTTAAATCCAGGAGCTTCATATCCAACAACAATTGTACTCCAGTCTGCAGAAGGGTTCCCATCCGAAAGGTTACTTACTCCTTTTCTCTAGAGATGCTGCCTGAGCCGCTGAGTTACTCCAGCATTTTGTGTCTATCTTTTGTATAAACCAGCATCTGCAGTTCCTTCCTACACAACACTTGGAATCTGTGTTGCATGAATGAGTAAGCATCAGGCATTCATCGCCACCTGCGTGGAATTTAACCATCCGTGTACATTCAACCGCAGGCAGTGCTAATGGGGAATCCCAGATTTTAATCATGACATGGAAATTGTTATTGATCAGAAACTCCACTGGGCCAGTCGGCAACAAAAGTAGTGCATCATCAATTGCAAATAGGAAGCAGGGTATTCAGTCATGACTGGTGTCCTGTCAAGTCAAAGTCAAAAGAGTTTATTGTCATGTGTCCCTGACAGGACAATGAAAAATCTTTCTTTGCATAGCACAACAGAACATAGTAGGCATTGACTACAATTATATACGTAAATACACACATTCATTAATAAAGTGCAAATAACAGATGGAGGGATATTAATGTTCAGAGTTCCCAGCCAAGTTTAATAGCCTGATGGCTGTGGGGAAGTAGCTATTCCTAAACCGGGTTGTTGCAGTCTTCAGGCTCCTGTACCTTCTACCCGAAGGTAGCAGGGAGATGAGTGTGTGGCCAGGGTGGTGTGGGTCCTTGATGATGCTGCCAGCCTTTTTGAGGCAGCGACTGTGATAAATCCCCTCGATGAAAGGAAGGTCAGAGCCGATGATGGACTGGGCAGTGTTTACTACTTTTTGTAGTCTTTTCCTCTCCAGGGCACTCAAATTGCCGAACCAAGCCACGATGCAACCGGTCAGCACGGGAGCACCTGTAGAAGTTAGAGAGAGTCCTCCTTGACAGACCAACTCTCCGTAATCTTCTCAGGAAGTATAGGCGCTGATGAGCTTTCTTAATAATTGCATCTGTGTTCTCGGACCAGCAAAGATCTTCACAGATGTGCACGCCCAGGAATTTGAAGCTCTTGACCCTTTCAACCATCGACCCGTTGATATAAACAGGACTGTGGGACCCCATCCTACTCCTTCCAAAGTCTACAATCAGTTCCTTGGTTTTGCTGGTGTTGAGGGCCAGGTTGTTGTGCTGGCACCATATGGACAGTTGCTCGATCTCTCTTCTATACTCTGACTCATCCCCATCAGTGATACGTCCCACAACAGTGGTGTCGTCAGCGAACTTGATGATGGAGTTCGCACTATGACCGGCTACGCAGTCATGAGTATAGAGTGAGTACAGCAGGGGCTGAGCACGCAGCCTTGAGGTGCTCCCGTGCTGATTGTTATCGAGTCTGACACATTTCCACCAATGTGGTCTGTGGATGAGGAAGTCGAGGATCCAATTGCAGAGGGATGCGCAGAAACCCAGTTCTGCGAGTTTGGTAACCAGCTTGGAGGGGATGATTGTATTAAATGCCGAGCTGTAGTCAATGAATAACAGCCTGACATATGAGTTTTTGTTGTCCAAGTGGTCCGGAGTGGAGGGCCAGCGAGATTGCGTCCACCATTGATCTGTTGTGGCTGTAAGCGAACTGCAGTGGGTCCAGGTTTTTGTCGAGGTAGGTGTTGATTTGCGCCATGATCAACCTCTCGAAGCACTTCATCACCACAGGCGTTAGTGCCACAGGTCCATAGTCATTGAGGTACGTCACCTTGCTCTTCTTGGGCACCGGTATTATTGATGCCCTTTTGAAGCAGGTGGGAACCTCAGACCTCAGAAGTGACAGGTTGAAAATGTCCGTAAAAACTCCAGGCAGTTGGTCCGCACAGGTTTTTAGGACAAGATCAGGTATGCCATCAGGTCCAGGTGCTTTTCGAGGGTTCACCCCTCTGAAGGATTTCCTGACGTTGGCCTCTGTGACTGAGACTGAAATACCATCACAGCGAATAGGGGCTCGGGAAGGCACATTGGTGTTCTCCCTATCAAAGCGTGCGTAAAATGCATTGAGCTCATCAGGGAGTGATGTATCGCCTTGTAAGAGGTGATTGCATTCAGTCCCCGCCACAGCTGCTGAACATCTGTCTCATCCTCCAGCTTGGAGCAGAACTCCCTTTTGGCCTTTTTGATGGCCTTACCAAGGTCGTATCTGGACTTCTTGTAGACTTCTGTCTTCCCATCAGCTGCATAATGTCTTGCGTTTGACTGAGTTCTTCACCAATACTTGTCCTTTGCGATTGTCAATTCTAATCCTGGACATTCTCGCCCAAAGAGGAGGATATGCAGTAAACTCCAGACCACAACAGTTCACAACATAGAAACATAGAAAAATAGATGCAGGAGTGGGCCATTCGGCCCTTCGAGCCATTCAATATGATCACAGCTGATCATCCACAATCAGTACCCCAGTCCTGCTTTTTCCCCCATATCCCTTGATTCCTTTAGCCCTAAGAGATAAATCTAAGTCCTGAAAACATCTAGTCAATTGGCCTCCACTGCCTTCTGTGGCAGAGAATTCCACAGATTCATCTGGTGGGCTGATGGCAGGGGGGGAGAGAAGAGAGCTTGGAACTGGGGGATAGGCGTGGAAAGATATGGGATAAACGATGCCCGGGATCAGGCTAGACGGGTATGCTTCAAGGGGGGGGGGGGCGGGGGAGGAGACGGTGGACCTGTGTCCTTGTGTGCTGGGTGCGGGGGAGGGGGGGGTACAGAATCCAGGCAGTAGTTACTAGTCTTGGTAGGTGCCCACATCCCAGAGAAGGATATTAAATAAATGGGTAACCCATTCAACACATTGGCAGCAGCTAGATTGAAAATTGTTCTGTTTAAAATGGTTTTGATTGATGTGGAACCAATTCTTAGCAGTTTCCACATGGCATCCACTGAGGATCAGTCGTAACTTGTTTCCTTTCGACTGTTTCAATGTACTAAAATAGATTCCGTTTAATATGTTAAGGCACAGATTGTGAAATGCAGCAATATCAATGAAGAATTTTGTCACCATTGAGTTTGGTTTATTGTCACGTGTACCGAGGTACAGTGAAAAGCTTTTGTTGCGTGCTAGCCAGTCAGCGGAAAGACAATACATGATTACCATCGAGCCATCCATGTTGTGGATGTAAATGTGCAAAGTTGCTTTTATTTCACCTGCTTGTGCTCGTGTCACTGCAAGTTTTTACATTGAAAGATCTTGGGAGTTTACAGATGAATCTGTTTTTCAGTTTGCCTCCTGGCTCCTCTATCCATGAGTGGTTCACATACAAGGAAATAACATTACCTATGACTGGTCATCTTTCATTTAGTTGACTGATGTGAAACGGCAAGAAACTTAGGATAGAAACTTAGAAATTAGGTGCAGGAGTAGGCCATTCGGCCCTTCGAGCCTGTACCGCCATTCAATATGATCATGGCTGATCATCCAACTCGGTATCCCGTACCTGCCTTCTTTCCATACCCTCTGATCCCCTCAGCCACAAGGGCCACATCTAACTCCCTCTTAAATATAGCCAGTGAACTGGTCTGAACTACCCTCTGTGGCAGAGAGTTCCAGAGACCCACCACTCTCTGTGTGAAAAAAGTCCTTCTCATCTCGGTCCTAAAGGATCTCCCCCTTATCCTTAAGCTGTGACCCCTTGTCCTGGACCTCCCCAACATCGGGAACAATCTTCCTGCATCTAGCCTGTCCAACCCCTTAAGGATTTTGTAAGTTTCTATAAGATCCCGTCTCAATCTCCTAAATTCTAGAGAGTATAAACCGAGTCGATCCAGTCTTTGTTCATAAGACAGTCCTGACATCCCAGGAATCAGTCTGGTGAACCTTCTCTGCACTCCCTCTATGGATATTTTGAAATTAATAATAAATCCTTCAATATTGTGTGGTTAATATTGTGTGGTCCTTTTGTCAGTAAATAATCAGACTTTGCACCACAATATGTGGAGGTCTTCAACTATAGTGACCAGTTCAACAAATGAATCCACCTTTAGCGTTGAATGTTACTGTTTTGACAATAGAGATTTTCTTTCACCCAGTGATTTTCTCCTTTCCACCTTCCATAGGCCTTGGGTATGCTCTTTTGGCACAAGCATAACATCGAGAAGTCCTTGGCAGACCTTCCAAACTTCACGCCATTCCCGGACGAGTGGACAGTAGAAGACCGAGTGCTCTTCGAGCAAGCATTCAGTTTCCATGGCAAGACGTTCCACAGAATTCAGCAAATGGTAGGAATACGTGATTTTTGAAATCTTATACTTAGTGCCAGGGTTGTGCTGAACTAGAATGACCTCGCCTTTACTGCGTGTTTTTTCTTCGCACTAATCATTCCCTGGCTGTGAAGTTGCATGCATGGGTAGATTCCTGTGCAGGAAGGAGCTGCAGATGCTGGTTTAAACCGAAGATAGACACAAAATGCTGGAGTAACACAGTGTGACAGGCAGCATCTCTGGAGAGAAAGAATGGGTGATATTTTAGGTTGAGACCCTTCTTCAGTCTGAAGAAGGATATCTACCCGAAACGTCACCCTTCTCTCCAGAGATGCTGCCTGTCCCACTGTGTTACTCCAGTATTTTGGGTAGATTCTTGCCAGGTGCTGCTCTATAGTGCAATCTAGTTGTTATTTTTAATCTGATCACAATCTCATTGTGATTTTTTTAATCTGGTCACAATCTGGTGATTTTGAAACTGCATTGTTACTGAATTGTCAATAAAATTGCTATCAATTTTTTAAACTTACAAAGTTTTGGAATACCTCGAGTTTAATTTTTCATTGTTGAATTTTACCATGTCCTGAGTTTGCAAATTTTGAACCAAAAACTAAATTGTCCTTTGGGGAAAATCATTGTGGTTTCTGCTTTGCATTTCACCATCCAGAGGCTGTTTTTGATTTGAACGTGTGGTGGAGATCACACTGGGATTGACTGAGCATTCTTGTGGTCTCAGTCAATCCCAGTTCTCAGTAATCGGTGTCTACGATTGCAGATATATTGGAGATGCATTGGATGTGTGGAACCTGCACATCAGAACTGAACTTTTTCAGAAGAGGAGACAGTTACCATGTAATGAAGCATGTTTCTTTTCTTCCTTCAAATATTTGCTGTTGATATCGAGAAGAAGAGCACTGCCATTCTCAAATGCAGAGAATGTATGCAGTTGAGAACAAAGAAATGAATGCATAAGACTGAACAGTCGGAGTTGCGATCCTGATTATCATGTATTCATTATCATGGGATTTGCAAGTACAAGCAGCCTTAAAATCTTGCTAATTTAAACTGTGGCCGGATTAGTTGCACCTCTGCCTCAATTTGATTTTACATCCTTTCTAAATACAGGTCCACCGCCATTCTTGGTTCCAGTGGCCACGGCCTCCGAGAGGAGTCCAACGATACTGGAACGGTCCACCGAGGGGCTGAGAGAGCGGCCCGCAAAGCCGGCCTCTGGTCGGCCATGGAAACGGATCTGCCCGCTCCGGCTGGTCCAGTGTTCCAGTGCCCCGGCTGCAGGGAGCTAATTCTACCCGCCGGTGGGCAAAAGTCCCATTGAGGTCGAGGTCGACCACCTCACCCGGCCTGGGGGAGGGAGGACCTCCGTGGGGGGGGGGGGGGGGGGGATTTCAAGTGTGCGCTTGAAATTTTGTCCAAATTTAAGGAGGTGATAGACCACCAGTTGCGACAAATTCAGTGTTGAACCTGTATAATATCAGCGCTTCTGTTTTGCAACATAGTGAGTTGCTAAACAATGGTTTTTGATAACCACATGATCTTGGATGCAAGTTTATGAAGGTGCCAGATAGCTGGCCCACACCCTTTAGGTCTCCCAGTAACTGCCATTAGACTCCCTCCTGTAATAATACCTATCAGTGGTCAAATACCTTGCTTTGGGGTGCAGGCTTCCATCTTAAAGGCTTCTAGCCTCTAATTAGGAACCTTGTAGGATATTCAGGAACCCCATTCTTAGTCAGACTTAGTCTCTTGAGCTTGCACCCTATCTCTCCGTGAAGCTCTTCACAAACCGAGGTATGGAAATTGTCTGACCCATGGGATCCTGTGTGGTGAAAGGTTTCTTTCACAAGGCTCGGCATGGCCTCTGAATGATTCTTTTTTGCAAACTGTTGATAATTTCATTAAGCTATAATCAGGTACCTTTATGACCAGTGTATATGTAATTATTGATATGAATATGCCCCTGTAGTCTCTTCAGCCTTATTCACCTCTCTGGCAAATCAAAGCCAGATGTCTGCATCGTTTATATCTTTTGCTCATCCTTTTCACCTTCCCCTGATTGTTAGATCATAAATGTATTAATCATAGATTTGCAGTGCACTCTTTGATTTGAGATCTTCCTTTGATAAAGGTACAGCCGTGAGTTGACATATTTAACTGGATTTGCGATTTGAACTTCATTTTGTGCATCTTGCAGCTGCCTGACAAATCCATAGCCAGCCTGGTAAAGTTTTATTATTTGTGGAAGAAGACGCGGACCAAGAGCAGCGTGATGGATCGTCATGCCCGCAAGCAGATGAAAAGGGATAAGGAAGGAAGGTAATGCAATCTTGTGCCTGCCATTTCGCCTTATTAACCATATAACAATCACAGCACGGAAACAGGCCCTCTCGGCCCTTCCAGTCCGTGCCGACCATTTATTTTCCCCTAGTCCCATCTACCTGCACTCAGACCATACCCCTCCATTCCCTTCCCGTCCATATACCTATCCACTTTACTTTTAAATGTTATAATCGATCCTGCCCCCATCACTTCTGCTGGAAGCTCATTCCACACAGCCACCACTCTCTGAGTAAAGAAGTTCCCCCTCGTGTTACCCCTAAACTTCTGTCCCTTAATTCTCATGTCATGCCCTCTTGTTTGAACCTTCCCTACCCTCAATGGGAAAAGCTTATCCACGTCAACTCTGTCTATCCCTTTCATCATTTTAAAGACCTCAATCAAGTCCCCCCTTAACCTCCTGCGCTCCAAAGAATAAAGACCTAATAAAGACTTATTCTGATTCATTTAATTGTGCTGTAAACATTTTAGACGCAGTACTACAGTAGCTCAGCAGGTCAGACAGCATCCCTGGAGAACGTTTCAGCTGCCGATTTGTGTTGGGACTCTTCTTGGGACTGATTGATTGTGGGGAGGGGTGCAAAGAAAGCTGGAAGAGAGGAGGACCAAAAGATAGCAGGTCATAGGTGATCACAGATGAGGGTTTTTTTTACAGGCAGATGGTTGGATAAAGGCCAAAGATGAAAGTAATGTTTGTTTCCAACCCTCGCCTGTGTCCACCTATCACACTTGGGGCACTTTATCCTGCCCTTCTCTTCTCCAGCTTTCTTTCCCCCATATAACCCGTCTGAAAAAGGGTCCTGACCCAAAACATTACCTTTCTATGTTCTCCACAGATGCTGCCTGACCCGCTGAGTTACTCCAGCACTCTGTCCTCTTTTGTCAACGAGCAACTGCAGCTCGTTCTTTCTACATTCTAAAACTACACAGATATTGGTTTTTGTTTTTCAGGTTTGGTGTAGGATGTGAATATTTGGCAGGTTGTTACTTTGCAATAACAAGACTTTTTTATTTGCAAAATGATTGCATGTAGTTTTGTCTTTTTGGGGTGGATGTGTAAGTATTTGGTAAATATTGCCAATTTGTCGAATTCTATGATGTTCTGCAAGGCTGCTTTTATAGAGCGTCATAGATTAATACCGTGTGGAAACAGGCCCATCGGCCAAACTCGCCAGCAATGTCCCAGCTACCATAGTCCCACTTGCCGGCACTTGGTCCACAACCCTCCAAACCTGTCCTATCCATGTATCTGGCCAACTGTTTTTTAAATGATAGGATAGTCCCACCCTCTGGCAGCTTGTTCCATATACCCACCACCCTTTGTGTGAAAAAGTTATCCAGCTGATTCCTATTAAATCGTTTCCCCTTCACCTTGCACCCATGTCCTCTGGTCCTCGATTCCCCTACACTGGGTAAAAAAAGACTGTGGATCTACCCAATCTATTCCTCTCATGATTTTGTATACTTCTATAAGTTCACACCTCATCCTCCTACACTCCATGGAATAGAGACCCAGCCTACTCAACCTCTCCCTATAGCTCACACCCTCTAGTCCTGGCACCATCCTCGTAAATTTTTTCTGAACTCTTTGAAGCTTGACAATGCCCAGAACTGAACACAATATTCTGAAACATGCCGTCTCATCAACGTCTTGTACAACTGCAACATGGCCTCTCAACTTCTATACTCAACACTCTGACTAATGAAGGCCAAAGTCCCAAAAGCCTTTTTGACCACCTTATCTACCTGCGACTCGACCTTCATGGAACCATGCACTTATACTCCTAGATCCCTCTGCTCTACAACACTACCCAGAGGCCTACCATTTACTGGGTAGGTCCTGCCCTTGTTCGATGTCCCAAAATGCAATACCTTGCACTTCTCTATATTAAATTCCATCAACCATTCCTCCGCCCACCTGGCCAATCGATCCAGATCCTGTTGCAATCATTCACAATCATCTTCACTATCTGCAAAACCACTCACTTTTGTATCATCAACCACTAACTTTCTTCTGCAGTGGTGATGAGATTGAAGAGCCGAGTGTAACTGCAACCAGTATAGTTGACAGCGAAACAGATCCGAACAAAGAGGCAAAGAAAGAGGTGAGTTGACTTTGTTTTTCTTTCTAATCAGCTCAGCAATTTGAATTTGGCGGCCTGTGCCCCCACCACATTGCATTAATGCAAGTTTTAAGTAGAAATTAAAGTTGTGATTGTGGCTGGAAAAAAAACAAATTATAATTGGAAATAAATATTCTCACAATCCAGAACCTGTCTTTTGTAAATTATGACCAATTTGTTTCAGATTGAGTACAATTCCATTCATTTGAATTCCAAATCATAGTAAACTCATCACAGCCTGTCTGAATATTGCCAGTTATCATTCAGTAAAATGATGCTAACTCAATTACAACACTTTTGCATGTTTTTTGAAATTTTCATTTTTAAAACTAAATGATCCCCAGCATCCCACATGGTTGAAATCAGCCTATTTTGCTGATTAAATGTGAGGCCAGTGATCAATAGGCACGAGGCACGGTGGAGCAGCGGGAGCGACAAAGTGGCGTTAGCCGTAGCATCGCTGTCTGTGCGGAGCTTGTACGTTCTCCATGTCGCCGTGTGTTTTCTCCGGCTGTTTCCTCCCACATTCCAAAGACGTGCAGGCTTGTAGGTTAATCAGTTCTGTAAATTGTCCCCATTGTGTAGAGTAGTACTAGAGTATGGGTTATCACTGGTTGGGTGGACTCGGCGGGCCAAAGGGCCCGTTTCTACGCTGTATCTCTGAACTCAACTAAATTCATTTGTAATTTATATTTTGTGCACTTATCCCCTGGAAGCAAGATAACATTGCTGCTTAAAACATTTGCTCACTGCTTACAGTGCCCTCCATAATGTTTCCTACAAAGACCCATCATTTATTTATTTGCCTCTGTACACCACAATTTGAGATTTGTAATAGAAACAAAATCACATGTGGTTAAAGTGAACATTGTTAGATGTTAAAGGGTATTTTTATACGTTTTGGTTTCACCATGTAGAAATTACAGCTGTGTTTATACATAGTCCCCCCATTTCAGGGCAACATAATGTTTGGGACACATGGCTTCACAGGTGTTTGTAATTGCTCAGGTGTGTTTACTTGCCTCTTTAATGCAGGTATAAGAGAGCTCTCAGCATCTAGTCTTTCCTCCAGTCTTTCCATCACCTTTGAAAAATTATTGCTGTTTATCATCACGAGGACCAAAGTTGTGCCAATGACAGCCAATTGCACACCCCCTCCCCCACATTCTCCCCCCCCCCCCCCCATTCTCCCCCCCCCCCCCCCCCCCCCCCGGGGTCCCACTTAGTCTAGTTAAAAATAAAACATTATAATTTAAACAAGTGATGAATTAAATAAAATACCAGAACACAAGGAGGCTGCAGAATTTTGGCTGTTGAGTAGAATGCTTAATACCATCATCCCTTCCAAGCTGGTTACCAAGCTCACGGAACTGGGCCTCTGCGCATCCCTCTGCAATTGGAACCTCATCCACAGACCACTGTCTGTTCGAATTGGCGGAAACACTTCATCCTCAGTAACAATTAGTACCGGAGCACCTCAAGGCTGCGTGCTCAGCCCCCTGCTGTACTGACTCTATACCCATGACTGCGTAGCCGGATATAGTGCGAACTCCATCGTCAAGTTTGCCGACGACACCCACTGTTGTTGGGCGAATCACGGATGGGGACGAGTCAGAGTATAGAAGGCAGATCGACCGACTGACCAAGTGGTGCCAGCACAACAACCTGGCTCTCAACATCAGTAAGACCAAGGAACTGATGTGGACTTTGGTAGAGGAAGGATGAGGACCCACAATCCTGTTCATATCAATGGGACAATGGTGGAGAGGGTCAATAACTTCAAATTCCTGGACGTGCATATATCCGAAGATCTTTCCTGGACCCAGCACACTGATGCAATTATAACGAAGGCACATCAGCGACTCTACTTCCTGAGAAGATTACGGAGATTCGGCATGTCGAAGAGGATTCTCCTAAACTTCTACAGGCGCACAGTAAAGAGCATCCTGACTGGTTGCATCGTGGCCTGGTTCGGCAACTTGAACGTCCAGGAGCGAAAAAGACTACAAAACATTGTGACCACTGCCCAGTCCATCACCGGCTTTGACCTCCCCACCGTTGAAGGGATCTATCGTAGTTGCTGCCTCAAAAAGGCAGCCAAAATTCTCAAAGACCCACACCATCCTGGCCACACACTCATCTCACCATTGCTATCAGGAAGAAGGTACAGGAGCCTGAGAACTGTAACGTTCAGGAACAGCTTCTTCCCCACAGCCATCAGGCTATTAAACAGAACAACGAATACGCTCTGAGCTCTGAACTGATAAAGACTTATTATTGCACTATATTTGTTATTTATTTAACTTTTTCTTTTTTCCTCTTCCCCCATTATGTACTATGTTTACATATTCACATATTCTGTTGTGCTGAAGCAAGTAAGAACTTCATTGTCCCATCCGGGACATATGACAATAAAACACGCTTGACTCTTAAGCTACTGCTCGTGGGGAAAAAAGCTGTTTTTATGTCTGGCTGGGGCGGCTTTGACAGTCCGGAGTCGCCTTCCAGAGGGAAGTACTTCAACAAGTTTGTGGCCAGGGTCAGAGATCTTGCCCGCTCGCAGCCAACAACCTTCGCGGCTGATCGAATGATTCGTTGCAGCCTCCGGATGTTGTGCTTCGTGGCTGAGCCAAACCTGATCATGATGGAGAAGGGGAGGACAGGACTATCATTGCCTGTGGCCTCTGCCACAGAAAGTACACCCTGTGTTGGGCCTTTTTGACTATGGAGTCGATGGTGGCCCCCCCATTTAAGGTCCCTGGAGACAACTGTGGTCGTACTTAAAAGAGCAACTTAAAAGGTCTTGTGGACAGTTGAGACGAAGAGTAACTTATATCAGAGTGATGGCAAGAGCAAAGTATGGAGGAGAGAAGGAACTGCCCAAGATCCAAAGCATACCACCTCATCTGTGAAACACAGTGGTGATATGGCCTGGGCATGTATGGCTGCTGAAGGTACTGGCTCACTTGTCATCATTGGTGGTAGTAGCATAATGAATTCTGAAGTGTATAGACACATCGTATCTGCTCAAGCTCAAACAAATGTCTCAAAACTCGTAGGCCGGCGATTCATTCCACAGCATGACAATAATCCCAAACATAGTGCAAATGCAAAAAGGGGTTTTTCAAAGCTTAAAAAATGTCAATTCTTGAGTGGCCAAGACAAGCTCCCGACCGGACCCAATTGAGCATGCCTTTATGCTGAGGAGAAAACTGAATGGGATACGCTGAAGAGAAAACTGAAGGGGACTAGCCCCCAAAACGAGCATAAGCTCGTGGCTGCAATACAGGCCCGGCAGAGCATCACCAGCAAAGACACCCAGCAACTGGTGATGTCCAGGAATCGCAGACTTCAAGTAGTCATTGCATGCAAAGGATATGCAACAAAATACTAAACATAAATACTTTCATTTACATGACATTGCTGTGTCCCAAACATTATGGTGCCCTGAAATGGGGGACTATGTATAAACTCTGCTGTAATTTCTACATGGTGAAACCAAAATGTATAAAAATGGCTTTTATTAAAATCTGACGGTGCACTTTTACCACATGTGATTTGTTTTCTATTACAAATCTCAAATTGGGGAGTACAGAGGCAAATAAATAAATGATGGGTTTTTGTCCCCCAAACATTGTGGAGGGCACAGTACGTAGTGGAGAAAGAACTACCAGCAGTCACTGATCTTGTGGTATATTCTCAACCGTTGACAAAGCTAAATGTGGCTAACCAAGGCACAGTCCAAATTTAACTACTCCAGATTAATTAAAGGGACTCCGATCTTAGTTTTTGTCATCTTTCTGTTATTTATGTACAGATCATCTGGGGTGGAAATATGAAGGCTAATATTTAAAAATTAAATTTACAAACTTGTCCAATTACTATGCATCAGAAATGTCTAATACTATGCATCCTTGTCTGAAGAAGGGTCTCGACCCGAAACGTTGCCTATTTCCTTCACTCCATAGATTCAGCCTCACCCGCTGAGTTTCTCTAGCTTTTTTGTCTACCTTCGATTATCCAGCATCTGCAGTTCCTTCTTAAACATGCATCAGAAAGAAGTACTTTTCAATATACACCTGTATTCTGGATTGACAATGAGAATTCTTAAATTCCTACAGTCTTCTAATCTGTGGTGCTTTTTTCTAACAGCAGGGTTGTCAAACTGTAAAAAGTGTCCCACCAAAGAAAGAGACACGAACAGTGCAAGGAAAGCAAAGAATAAGTCAGAAGCCTCCGAACGGGATGTTTCTTCTTCAAGGGGATCTTGATGCTTTGTGTACAGGTTCTGGCGCTGCTAACTCTGTCCTCAGGCAGCTTGACATGGAGCTGGTCTCACTTAAACGTCAAGTAAGCTCTGTATCTTCCTTTCAATTGCATCCAACAGACGTTTAAATAACTTGGAAAGCTTTTTTTCTAATAATAGTTTTCCATTGTGCTTCATATAATAATGGTTTGGGGGGAAAATAGTGATGAAAATAGGAAAATGCGACTTCTCCTGGCTTAATCTGAGCCTTCCTGCCTAATACCCACAGTACAGGTGACTGGGTGGGAAGAGGGAGTGGGTCACCTTCCTGGAAAACGGTCCACTTGCCATCTGCACCTGCTTCACGAAATGCAAGTTTAAAAAATTTTGTTTATTCCACCGACTTTGTGGACAAATTTTATTCCGTAACACAAATCTTTTGGTAATGATTTGTGAATTCTGTATGGGCAATTTGTTACAGGAATAGCCGCATCACAGGGAATGTCCGTACTACTAAAGTAGAAACACCACGTGAAACTTTATGATTTATATGCTTGCGCTTTCTATTTGGGAATAAAACTGGAAATCTGCAGAAAGTGCCTGGAAATATGTTTAAAAAAAAAAAAATCTGGATCATGTTTTGGAACTTGGCGTCAAATCAGCGTTTAATTAAGTTATTAATAATACTTTTGACTTGTACATTGATTCCTGACGAGGTTCTCGAACAAGACTCTGGGCATCCTTTTCTCCAAGTATTTTGTCATTTGTCTTTGTTCTTGTGGTTCGAATGCTGCAGAATTGAATTCTGCAAAGTTGCCTCATGCCTGCCTCTTGCCCACTCTAACCTGATTGGATGTGATGGTCTCTGTTGGATCTCCCTATCCTTGGGTCCAAACCACTACATAGCCTGTGGCACAGTGGTTCTAACACCTTGCCGCTGAAATTCTCCCAACAGTGTAGATCCAAGGTGAAGGGCCTGTCCCACCAGCATGCAACTCTATGCGATGAGCGCGACCTAACGTGGTCGCTTGAGTCGTCCGGCATCGCGGGGCCGGTCCCACTTCGATCGGCGGAGCCATGCGGAATTGTGCGGAGTTCGTCCCGACACCGCGCGGGGCTCCGAAAAACCGACTATGTCCAAAAATTCCGCACGGCAACGGCTTGCCGGCTCGCAGTCGCCTCGACATTTACACACCGCCCGGACATCGTGCCTCCATTAACCTATCTGTAAGTGCCTCCGTGACCCTCTATGTGTGTGGCTCCGTGGCCCTGTGTGTGTGTGTGTGTGCCTCTGTGTGTCCCTCTCTGTGTGCCCCTCTCTGTCCTGGCGAACTTACCTTGGACTTCGCTCCAAGTTCGCCTCACCTTGCGCTGCGTTGAGCCACTCACCCGACCTCTGCGCGGCCCCTACTGCCGGTTTGGTTGCGCTTGCCGCATGCAGGCGCATGCTGGTGGGAACGGCCCTGTACAGGGATCACCCGACCTCTGCGCGGCCCCCGCTGCCGGTTTGATCGCGTTCATCGCATAGAGTTGCATGCTGGTAGGACAGGCCCTTAAAGTTATTTCTGTCAAAGCTGTCAATGATTTTTTAAGTTTCTAAATTTCACTTGGTATTCCAACAAAACGACTTTTTTTAAAAACTTATAATTGAAGTAAATAACAATTGCTTGAAATATGAAAGTAAGTAAAGTTAGTGAAAATATATAAAAACGCACAATTTTGATGTTTTAAGCTAAAATAATATTAAAAATCATTAGGAGAAAATGAGAAGTTGAAAATGCGAGAAGCACTCGGTAGGTCAGGTGGTCTAGACAGAGAGAGAGAAGGCCATATCAGGTCACTAGCCCAATTTAGATGTGAACGGTAAAAAGTGGGATGTAAAAGAGCTAAAAAGCTAGTGTTCTCAATTAAATGAGTGAATGTAAATATTTGCCAGTGTTAATGACTGTAATTGACTGGAAATATTGACTGATTATCTTCATAGATGCTACCTGATCTTCTGAGTGCTTTCAGCATTTTCTATAATGTAGAACAACTCTTGCGTATTTATCCAGACTAAAAATGCTACTGCTTTCAAATGGAATGACAAAGCAAATTAAATTTCATGTATTAAAGAGCAAAGGTCTTTCATAACAAGGTTTTCAAGTCCCTCGAAGGGCAAAGGAGATTTGCAAATACTCTCAAATTCTAGAAAAAAGGCCTTTATTTAGCAACATTATTCTCTTGTGCCTTTTCAACATTCATTGCCCCCTATATCAGATCTACTACAGGTCCTTGGGCCATGTCCTCAACCATGATGTGGTCCACATCAGCCGCATGCATGCCAGCTGCAAGTGCCCTCCCGTTGCAAAGCTGGCGTAGAACCATTAACCTACATTGAAACACAATGATGTGCAGAGTTACCATGGCATTTCCTTTGTTCAAGTAGTGCAAAGTAGAGTACTGACATAAATAATGTATGCCTAAATGGGTGGATAATCTTGCTTAAACCACAGCTCTGCACTTTGCCGTTTGAATATTTCGTTTCTGATTTCTTTCTGCATTGGCTTTAGCTGTTTACAAAGGCGTAGTTGTTTTTTAGATGCCCCATTGGTTTACCTTTTTGAATGTAAATGAAACACTTTGCAGGAGAATTATGGATAAGGTGTTCACCAGTTACAGCAAAGCACCATATTATTATTTCCATTCAGAATGCATGTGATATCAAGGTGAATTTACCAGCATTTAAATGACATTTTCTTTATTTAAAGTCTGATATATTGTGTTTACGTATTGACTGGTATGAGCTTACACTTTGATGGGTCCACATGAGACATACAGCCCACAACCATTATTTGCGAAGTTGTGATGTCCAGCAATAGCAATGCCATTAAGTTGCTCAGTTATCATTTAAGTAGGGAAATGAAGTAAAAACAGTTAGCATAAAGGGAAATGGAGACATTTGAACCGTGGAGTAAAATTGAATTAAAAAGTACTGCAAGCTATGAAGAAATAAAACAATCATTTTTCAAATCATGGATTTTTCTAATATTCTGAAAAATTGACGGTCTGCACATTCAACATGCAGTTTGGTGATTTTCTATGTGCCAATAGTTATCGATCAATCAAAGTGCTTTGAAGTTTTGTTTTGTGTTGAGAATGTGAATAAAATATTGAAGTTGATGTTGAAAAGCTGTGTTGATTGATTCTGAGGACTGCTACAGCACAGCCTGTGGAGGTGTCAAGGTATCATGAAAGTAGTGCCTTCACTTCCATGTATAATTGTTTTTTTACCAATTAATTACAGATTCAAATTAGTTTATTATCTTACACACCAGGGTCCAAGTAAATGTTTTCACATGAAGCTGGCAAATGAAGATGATAAATACAACTGCGTACACAATTGAGTGAGATTGCTGGAATTAAAAAAATATCACAACTGAAGTAAAAAGGGGTAACATTTGAGGCACTCGGCAGCTCAAATGTTTCAGATCAATGACTTGATCAGAACGGGAAATGAGGGAACAAGTTGGTTTCACGTTGCAGCGAGGGTGGAGGAGGGGTGAGTGAGGCAAAGGCGATAACTGATAGTGTAGACGATCAGAAGCTTTTTCTCAGGATGGAAATATCAAATACTGGAGGGCGTAGGTTTAAGATTAGAGGGGCTAAGTTTAAAGGAGAGATATCGGGCATATTTTTTCCACCCATGGTGGTGAGTGCCTGGAACGTGGTGCCAGAGGAGGAAAATGAAATACTGGCATTTGAAGAGACCTTTAGGTAGGCAGGTGGATGTGGAGGGAGGTTGATTATGTGCTGGCGGATGAGAGTTGGTCTTGGCATCATGTTTGTCTCAGACATTATGGTCCGAAGGGCCTGTGCTGTACTGTTGTACGTTAAGACTGGCGATGCACTGTCTGGTTAATAAACTAATGGGGAAGTTGATAGAGAAAATAAAAGGATATGTAAAAGCTGGGGAATGCAGAGAACTGGAACAAAAAGGAGAATGCTGGAAATACCCATCATGTAGGAAAGATCTGTGAAGACTCAAAAGTTGACTTTCTATTACAGGCACAAAATCATTTGTTCATTTTCACCCCCTTTCCCTCTTTACATGCCCATCTCTGACTCTTCCTATGCCTTTCTTGATTTGTCTTCATCTCAAGATAGATTAGTGAACAAACATATTATTAAATGTCCACAGACTCAAACTGTGGGCAGCCCGGTGACACAGCAGTAGAGCTGCCAGAGACCCCAGTTCAATCCTAACCTCGGGTGCTGACTGTGCGGAGTTTTCACGTTCTCCCGGTGACCGCCTGAATTTCCTCTGGGCGCTCCGGTTTCCTCCCATATTCCAAAGACCCGCAGTTTTGTATGTTAATTGACTTGTGTAAATTGTCGCTAGTGTGTAGGATAGTGTATAGGGTGATTGCTGGTTGACACAGTCTCTAGACTGAAGGGCCTGTTGCTATTCTTTTTCTCTTAACCAAACTAACCAATCTCAACTCTTCCACCAAGCCTTCTATAAGCATTCCATTCTTCAGTCTCAGTAAACATCTATTCTGATAAGTCGTTCTGCAAAAGTACCTCTGAGATGTCCTCCTCTGTCCTTGAATCTTCCCCCACACATTGAATGCATCGCATCGATGTCCTACACCTACCCTCCCAACCACTCCGTAAGTCAGAGCGAGGATTTAGTTGGCCCGGTCCTCGCTGTCCACCCTCGCCAGCCTTTATTTTCAAAAGTTCATTGATAATTTGCATCATCATTAATGAGATTCTACCACCTGACATGTATCCCTTTCCATTCAACAAACTGAAAGGACCATTCCCTTTACAACTTCCTGATCTGGTCGCCCATCTCCACCAACAGCTCTCCTCTTTTCCCATGCAATCTTGAGATATGATATCTCCCATTTCTCCCTGAGGTAGACAAAAAGCTTGAGTAACTCAGCGGGCCAGACCGCATCTCTGGAGAAGAGGAATTGTTGACGTTTTGGGTCGAGACCCTTCTTCGGACTGAGAGTCATGGAATAGGGAAACGAGAGATTTAGACGGTGATGTAGAGATATAGAACAAATTAATCAAGGATATGCAAAAAAGTAACAATGATAAAGGAAACAGGCCATTGTTAGCTTTGGCCTAGGTACAAACGAGTTATTGACTTAAACCGACTTTGAAGCTGGTACGACTTGGAGGGATGTGGAGAGAGGGAATGCAAGGGTTACTTGAAGTGGAAGTTGAAATTCAATATTCATCCCACTGGGTTGTAAGTTGCACAAGCGAAATAAGCATTTGGCCTCATTCTGACAATGGAGGAGGCCTAGGTCAGTTTAAACCAGCATTTGCGGTTCCTTCCTGCACATTTCTCCCTCTTCCTACACATCCCATTTCTCTCAAATGCAGATTGGCTGTCTACTTTGCAAAGTTCTCCCTCATTGTTAGCAGTGGCAAATCTGAGCTCCTTACCTGTAGCTTAGAGACTAGCCCACCTTTTGGCATTGTTCCAATGAGACCCAACTCATTAAGAAATAGCACATCTTCCATCGGGGCCTGCTGCAGGGTATTCGACTATTTCGGGTAACTTTCATTCAGTTTGTATTTGAACTGGTCAGTGCTGCTTTAAGGTTATCTACTTATAATACTAACTCAGCTCTTCTGTCCCCACAGATACTGCCTGACGTGCAGCACGTTCCAACAATCTCCTTTTGTTCTCAGTTCTCTGCATTCGCTCTGACCTGCATTTCACAGCTTTCACATATCCCTCATTTAACTCTTAGTAATGGAGTCCACATGTTGAAACAAAGACCTGCAGATGGTGGTTTACACCAAAGACGGGCACTGTGCTGGAATAATTCAGCGGGTCAGGCAGCATCTGTGGAGAAAATACCTTTTTCCTCCACAGATGCTGCCTGACCCACCGAGTTACTCCGTTACTAAACAATTTGTGGCTAACTTTGGAAACGCTGTCAGCGGACCGTTACCTCTCCTATCCAAAACATTCCCTTGGCTCCATCCAACCTCCGCCAACCCCTCTATAGCTTGAAACTAACGATTCATTGCTTTTCCAATTCTTCAACTTTTAAAAAGTTTTAAAGGGAAGTTTTAAAAACAAACAATGCTGTAGATATGCAGCTTATGTGGAGAGAGAAGCATGTTGGGCCCATAATGTTTCATGTACATATACTGTTTTTATAATTGTTTTATAAATGTGTCTTGAAAAATGAGCATAACTCTTTAATGATGTACAGCATGTGATCCCTGTAATGTGATCATGGATTGCAAAGCGGTCAACGTAATTCATTTTGTCTGTACTGTCACGTCATGAGAGTTGATGGCCAGGAGTAGATTCTTGGACCACTTGAGCCTTTTCCACCGTTCAGTAAAATCATGGCTGGTCATTTAGCTCCGACCCATATTCAATTGTACTCTATCCACTTCATTTTTCATTCCCTTAATCTCCAAGCGCGTATGGATCGGTTTGAACATTTAGGCTTTTATTATTGACACACGCACCAAGATACAGTGAAAAGCTTTGCTTTGCATGCAATCCAAACAGATCAGACATACCATACTTGTGCAAACTTAAGTACAATAGACAATATATAAATCAATAGACAAAATACAAAAGGGAAGATGCAGAGTGCAGATTATAGTTCTCTGAATGTACTCTGACAGCCTCCGCCATTGACGAAAGTCCCAATTCTAAATGGCAGAGTGAATATTTTTAAGGAGCAGGACAGAAGAGAAGCTGATAGAGGCAGAGGAGTGTTCAAAGGTTACGGGGAGAATGCAGATGATTGGGGTTGAGAGGGAAAAGTAGATCGGCCATGATTGAATAGCGGGGCAGGCTTGAGCAGCATGGCTTGATTCACCTGCGTCTTACGATGTGTTCACTGTGTATGGGAGGCGTTGGAAGATTGGGGGTGATGATGGAAGGAGAGTCTGGTGGAGGTTAGGGGTTGATGAGACCTCCAGTTTGCCCACCACCTCAGTGCTCCAGCCAGTCCCTATCGCCTGCATCAAACTTGCACCCCTGCTTCCAGCCACTTCTACTCCAATCCATTGAGGAATATTAAACCATCTTCTCACCAGTTACTGCCAATCCACAGACTCAGCATCAATACATTTGCATTGGATGGGGTCATCTCTGGCTGGGAAGGCCACCAAATTCACATGGACTGCTTCCATTCGGAGCTTCAATCTGAAAATTTGTAACGTGAATAAGATGGTAATAAACTCTGAGGGTCCTTGGAAATGCAAGTCTTTGACATCTGTAAATTGGTTAATCCCTTGTACAACTAATAGCAGCAAACGACTATATGACTGATTCTAATATTACCAACTCACGAGTGGCTTTCTTGGCTCATTAATATCTTTTTATTTGCAATTCTAGATCCAAAACGTGAAACAGATAAATGGTGCTCTGAAACAAAAATTACATGGTGGGATAGAGGAATTCAGGCCTCTGGAGGTAAGGAACTGTTCACCTCATTCAATTCTGTGTGTGAGGTTTAGAATGTCGCACTGGGTATGTGCTTGGAGTGTTGCAGCCCAACTTGCCCATTCCGACCAACGTGCCCCATCTACACTAGTCCCACCTGGCTGCCGTATCTGCCTAAACCAGTCCTATGTACCTGTCTAAATCTTTCTTTAATGTCATGATAGTGCTTGCCGCAACTACCTCCTCTGGCAGCTTAAACCTATGTCCTCTATTTGTTGATTCCTCTACTCTGGGGGTAAAAGACAGTGCATTTACCCTATCCCTCTCATGATTTTATACACCTCTATAAGATCTCCCCCCTCAGTGTCCTGCATTCCAAGGAATAGTCATATCCTGCCCTGACTACCCTCTAGCTCAGGCTCTTAATTCCTGACAACATTCTGGTTAAATCTTCTCTGCACCCTTTCCAGCGTCAGAAAAATAAAATTACTGCTTTGTTTTTATGTATTTTATGTAAAGTACTAGCATTTGCTGCATTTATAATACTTTTAAAATGCCAGCGATGCTGTGTCACATGCAAGCTTTTCTTAAATTTGTATAAAGCTCCAACTTCTTCCAAGATCCCTGGTCATGTGCGCGCATTATGTCATTTGAAGGGGGGAAAAAAAGCTTTACCTGGTGCAAAATCTTGAGAGGAATAGATCGGGTAGACGCCCAGAGTCTCTTGCCTAGAGTAGGGGAATCAAGAACCAGAGGGCATGGATTTAAGATGAGGGAGGAAAGATTTAATAGGAACCTGAGGGCCAACTTTGTCACGCAAAGGGTGGTAGGTATATGGGATGCTGCCGGAAGAGGTAGTTGAGGCAGGTACTATCGCACCATGTAACCATATAACAATTACAGCACAGAAACAGGCCTTCTCAGCCCTTCCAGTCCGTGCCGACCATTCATTTTCCCCTAGTCCCATCTACCTGCACTCAGACCATACCCCTCCATTCCCTTCCCGTCCATATACCTATCCACTTTACTTTTAAATGTTAAAATCGATCCTGTCTCCACCACTTCTGCTGGAAGATCATTCCACACAGCCACCACTCTTTACACCACTCTTTACACCAGTAAAGAAGTTCCCCCTCATGTTACCCCTAAACTTCTGTCCCTTAATTCTCATGTCATGCCCTCTTGTTTGAATCTTCCCTACCCTCAATGGGAAAAGCTTATCCACGTCAACTCTGTCTATCCCTTTCATCATTTTAAAGACCTCAATCAAGTCCCCCCTTAACCTTCTGCGCTCCAAAGAATAAAGACCTAACTTGTTCAACCTTTCTCTGTAACTTAGTTGCTGGAACCCAGGGAACATTCTAGTAAATCTCCTCTGTACTCCCTCTATTTTGTTGACATCCTTCCTATAATTAGGCAACCAAAATTGTACATCATTTAAGAAACATTTAGACAGGTACATGGGTAAGACAGGTTTGGAGGTATATGGGCCAAATGCAGTGGGACTAGTGTAGATGATCAGTGTGGGGAAGTTGGGCAGAAGGGCCTGCTTCCGCGCTGTAAGACTACGACTTAGTGTCATTTTATTTAAAGTAGAAGTCCAAGAGAACACAAGTGAAGGAAAAAATATACTTGAGTGAGACTTCATTGTCTGCAAATCCTTTTTACCAAACCCATTATGTTCCGTTCGAGCTGCCTGGCAAACTCATTTAATTGGACTATTGCAGTCATTACCGGGTACATAATCTAATTCAAAATAAAAAATACCAACAACTAGAATTGTGAAATGTAAGCTGGAATTGCTCAGCATTCCAGGCAGCATCTATTGAACGCAAACTTAGTCAAAGGCCAAATGGTTATGAACCTTAATGTGCGGTCATGAATTTGATATTGTGGACTTTGTTGCCTCAGTTAACCCTGGTCAGTTTTGAGATGTACTGCTATGGGGTGTGAGGTGGCTGCTGCAATCTTGTATAATGGATCTCCCAGCTCTGAATCAGAAAGTTCTGAGTTCCAATTCTACTCCACTTCATCCCAACTACAGGTTGCTATCATGGTGCAAGACTAAATGTATCATGAATTATCACATGAACTGTATTTCAGATGAGATTTTTAAGGTGGGGTTTTTTCAATCAATAGCCTTGTTTAGAGCTGCATAAATGATCCCACTCGCGTTCTTGTGGTATACTGGTTAGCAGGCAACAAAAGCTTTTTGCTGTAATTCGGTACACACGACAATAAATTAAACTAACACTGTAGCAACTGAAGGTGGACACAAAGCTGGAGTAACTCGGCGGGACAGGCAGCATCTCTGGAGAGAAGGACTGTGTACCATTTCGGGTCGAGACCCTTCTTCAGACCCGAAACGTCATACATTCCTTCTCTCCAGAGATGCTGCCTGCCCTGCTGAGATACTCCAGCATTTTGTGTCTATCTTCGATTTAAACCAGCATTTGCAGTTCTTTCTTACACTATAGCAACTAACATTCATACCCCATTTATGATAATTATATCGCATTAACTGGATACTAATCACATTGGCTGAGGTAGCATTTTGTTGTACAATATTTGCAAGCAAGACAATGGGTGAGGGCACTTTAGAAGTAATTACATGTAAAGAAATTTGGAATATTAAATGCAAGTTTGTTCTTTAGACAAATCTGAAAATTAATGCTCGTTGGACAACTGAAGAGCAACTGCTAGCTGTTCAGGGTAAGTAAATGTTCTGCTTTTATTCTGATTCGGAATAAAAACGCAGGAATGTTTGTAAGAATGTATAAATCTTTGAGTAATGGGAGTTCTCCCACCACTCCCACAGCAATCAGAAAATATGGCCGAGATTTTCAAGCCATTTCGGATGTAATTGGCAATAAGACAGTTGTACAAGTGAAAAACTTCTTTGTGAATTATCGCCGTCGTTTCAACCTTGAAGAGGTTCTCCAGGAATGGGAAGCAGAACATGGTAGTGGAGAAGCAAACGGAAACATAGGTGACAAATCCCACAGCTCTCCTGACGTGGCTACTAAGCTTTCTGAGGAGGATGAGGAGGTAAAACTTCGTGCTTTGTTTCAGGGCAGCACGGTGGTGCACTGATAGGGTTGCTTCTTACAGCGTCAGAGACCCGGGTTTGATCCTGACTACGGGTGCTGTCTGAATGGAGTTTGCACGTTGCGTGGGTTTTCTCCAAGATCTACAGTTTCCTCCCACACTCCAAAGACATGTAGATTTGCCAGTTTTTTAATTGGCTTTGGTAAAGATTGTAAATTGTCCCTAGTGCGTAAGATAGTGTTAGTGTATGGGGATCACTAGTTGGCAGTGTTTCCGCACTGTATTGATAAACTAAACTTCATACACTTCAAGCTTGCCAAATTCTAACTAGTGATATATATGGAGATCCTGGATAACGTGTTTGACAAGGATGTGTTAGGTGTAGCTACAAATGAACATTAAGTATGTGGTAGTTAACATTTAGATACGAATGCAGAAAATACTGATTCACGACTCCTTTGCTATGACAGCAAATAGGCAAGTAATATTTGCATATTTAGCTAAATTGTTTCCCTAGTTCTTATTGGAGCTGTGCATTTGGTTTGGGACATCTAGTTGAGTTTAGAGATACAACGTGGAAACGGGCCATTTGCCCCCCCCCCCCGAGTACACACCGACCAGTGATCCCCGCACACTAGCACTATCCTACACTTGGAACAATTTTTACTTTTATAGCAAGCCAATTAACCTACAAACCTGTACATCTTTGGAGTGTGGGAGGAAACTGAAGTTCTCGGAGAAAACCCATGCAGGTCACGGGGAGAACGTACAAGCTCCGTACAGACAGCACCCGTAGTCAGGATCGAACCCGGGTCTCTGGTGCTGTGAGGCAGCAACTCTACTGCTGCGCCACTGAGCTGCCTATCTAGTTTAAACCAGAGATTAAGTAAATAAGGCCCGTATTCTCATCATTATTTTTATTCTTAAATGGCTCATCAGGGTTAGATGCAAGACAGATACTTCCCTGGTTTTGGACACCCCTCTCTGGGAATACAGTAGGCCACTCAATACTGAGATGCAAAATGTCTTCTCTCCGGGGTTGTGCATCTGTGGCGTTCAATATCCTGGCAGCCTCTCGAGGCTCAGTAATCGGATCTCTTCTAAATAGGGACAGGTTTATGTGTGTTAGGAGATTCAAGGGAGTCATAGAGTCATACAGCATGGAAACAGGTCATGTGGCCCACAAAGTCTGCGCCGACCAGCGATCACCTCATACTCTTGTTCTACCCTGCACACGAGGGACAATTTACCATTTTGTGCTGAAGCCAATTCACCTACAAACCTGCACGTCTTTGGAGTGCGGGAGGAAACCGGAGCACCCGGAGAAAACCCGCGCGGTCACAGGGTGAACGTGAAAGCTCCATACAGACTTCACCCGTAGTCAGGATCAAACCCAGGTCTCTGTGCCGAAAGGCAGCAACTCTACCACTGTGCCACCCTGACATTGTTAGTTGTGCAAGACCTGCTCTGGGAAGGATGGCAGATCACCCTGATGTGGGAAGGATGGCAGATCACCCTGATGTGGGAAGGATGTTGTCAAGCTGGCACGGGTGCAGATAAAATCTATGAAGATGTTACCAGGACTGGAGGGCCTGAGCTATCAGGAGAGGGTAAGCAGGCTGGGGCTTTATTCCTTGGAGCACAGGAGGATGGAAGTTGATCTGGTAGAACTATATAAGATCATGAGAGGAATAGTTTGCGTCAGGGATGGAAATCACTATCAAAACGTGGGGGTGAGACACAATTCCTTGTTGGGCGCACACGGACGGACGGGTGCGCATGGACGGACGGGGGCATGCACGGATGCAGGCGCAGACAGACGGAGACACAGACAGACACCCCCCACACAGGCACCCCCCACACAGGCACCCCCCACACAGGCACCCCCCACACAGGCACCCCCCACACAGGGCTTTAGAAGCTTCAGCCGTAGGTCATGTGGACGGTAACATCGGGAGCTGACCTGTTTAAGAAATAGCTGCAGATGCTGGAAAAATCGAAGGTAGACAAAAATGCTGGAGAAACTCCGCAAGTGAGGCAGCATGTATGGAGCGAAGGAATGGGTGACGTTTCGGCTCCCGACCCTTCCTCAGACCAGATCTGAGGAAGGGTCTTGACCGGAAACGTCACCTAGTCCTTCGCTCCATTGATGCTGCCTCACTCGCGGAGTTTCTCCAGCATTTTTATCTACCTTCGGGAGCTGACCTGGTTGGTGACCGACTCCGGTCTCCAGCAACAGCACCTTCGTCCGCCCCGAATCGTGGCGCTTGAATTGGCCCGTTCACGGGGTCTTTCATCGCCCGGCGCGGCTTAAAGGTGATTTGCGGGGACTTCAACATCGGGAGCCTCGATGCAGCAGTTTGATTTGAAGCTGCGCCGGGCAATGAAAGGCCATGCATACGGGCCGATTTAGGCGTTAGAAAGCGTCTGATACCCGCTTGAATCTTTCAAAAACTTCAATGTGATAAATAACACTTTAAACAAATAAAACTGAAGCAAATAAAGGCAGACAGAAGGACCAACCTTGGAGGGGAGTGAGAGGGGAAAAAAAACATACTAAATAACAGTGAATGACCTGAATGAGGAACTTGCCTGCAAGCCAGCCAGGAAACCCGTTCGACCAGAGACCTTAATGACCTGACCCATTTAAATCCGATATTCGTTTAAATCTTTCCCATCCACCAATATATCCAATTAGTTCAAATGGTAATTGTACCCGCATCATACAGCTTTAAGAAATTCTCTGAATTCCTTCAGTAATACTTCAAGGTCAAAACACAATTGGTGACACATAGTGTTAATACGCTGTTAATGGACTCATTTAACAAGAGCTTAACTGTGAAACTCCCACTATCTCGCAGAAAACGGAGATCTTAATTTTTTTTTCACCAACTTTCAAAATCCGGTGTACAAAACAGGGGGGGGGGGGGGGAAATTGTCATGTATGGGACATGCCTCCCCCCTCCCCCCCCCCACCACCAGGGATTTCAGCCAATGGTTCGGGTAAATGCAGTGTCTTTAAGTAAAAGAGAGGTGAATAAAGAACCAGAGATCCTAGGTTTAAGGCTAGGGGGGGTAAGAACCTGAGGGGCAATTTGTTTACATAAAGGATGGTAGGTATATGGAACGCGCTGCCAAAGAAGATAGTTGAGGCAGGTACTATCACAATGTTTCAAAAGCACTTGGACAAATACATTGATCGGATGGGTTTAGAGGGGTATGGGTAATGCAGGTGGGTGGGACTAGTGTAGATAGGGCATGTTGGTCAGCATGGGCAAGATGGGCCAAAGGGCCTATTTCCACACTGTATGACTATAAATGTTCACTTGAATAGGGTGTCCACATGCATCTGACACTGTTGGTACTTCCCCCTATCAGGAAATCAGAATATGGAGTCAAAGTAATCTTTTCCCGAACCGACACCCCAACTAACACATTATATTTAAGAATGCCTTGCAGTAAAGTAGCAGGCTCTTGTTATAGATCTCAACACAGCTTTGACATCTTCAATCAGGTTGAAGTAGGGAAGATAGATAGACACAGCTGGAGTAAGTGGGTCAGGTAGCATCTCTGGAGAACCAGGATAGGTGCCATGTCGGATCAGGACCCGATTGAAGGTGGTGGGGGGTGGGGGGGGAGTTGCTGGAAGCAAGAAAAAAGGCTCCCGACTCGGAACGTGACCTATCCATGTTCTCCAGAGATGCTGCCTGACCTGAGTTACAACAGCACTTTGTGTCTTTTTTGACATCGTCAAGTATTCAGCATTCTTCTAAAACCCGAGTCTCAACGACAGATGGCACTAAAATTAAAAGGCGCGCAATAGAATCGTTTTGTTTTGTGCTTGTAATCACTTAAAGAAAATATTTTTTCAGGTTCCTTCTGAGCTTGACGTAAGATATCGCACTGCATCGTGAGAGTGGCCTACAGCTGATGATCTGAACATGCTATCTTGCCGGCTGTTTGGTCCAGGTCATCCAAAGATGCCAAACCTCAACCAACCACCTCCACCAACTCCCCAGGACCAGCTTCCAGCTTCACACCAAAAAAGCTGCAATATTCACAGACGGACACTTACTTCTGCCTTACCCTGCCTCTGCCATCAGGACAACCTACTTTTCATCAGAGTCACGGAAAAAAAAACCTTTAATGCAACAACATGCTTCTAAACAAAACAGGGAATTCACAATAATGTTCGTGGATGACTATTGTTTTTTCACCTAACCAGTTCATGATTTAATGTCCCCGAGGCATTAATAATTTGTATATTTTTGGAATGGTGACTGCCATCAAATACATCTTTGATACTTCCCTCGCAAATATTTTATGATTTAATGTGAATGCCATGATTGTATATTGTATTAACTGGCGTACAGGAAATGGATGTCTGAACTGTCTCTAAATTATTGGGTACTTTAACTGTAGTTTGGACTGTCTCATAGACTTTAAACATACCTCCCAGTCTGAGGAAACTTGAAAGGCCTTTTACTAGCATTTTCATGCAAAGATTTAAAAATGATCAGTTTTTATTTAAGTTTCATCTTATATGCTGTACAGTATTTTGGTAATTCTTCCACATCACGAATGGAGAGAATTTTTACTTGAATATTGCAGTTACTGGACTGAAACTGGTCATATTCAGGTATAGAAGATTAGCACAGCTAAGCTGTACAGTGTTCACTGCAGAATGAGATGTTCTAACCATACAGAGTTCCTTCTTATTCAACATGGTGACGGGTGAAGCACAACGCGCTGTGGATTCATTGGGTTCATTACAGTCATTTGAGTCTATGCATGTTTCTGTGTAAGAATGGGTGTTTACAATTTCTACATTAATATTTGCCTGAAATGCAAACCATTATTAGTCCTTTCTGGGAATAATGTCCCAACATTTAGAATTTTCTAAATTAAGTTTGTTAAAATTGCTTATGGGTTGCTGCTGATATGTAGTGATGTTTGCCAGAATTTCAAAAATATATATAAGGATTTAGTTTGCAATAAATTGAGCATGTTTTTATATAGCCTCTTGATGTGCTCAATAGGAAGTTCTTTTTTAAGAGAAAAGTCAATGTGTTTATATTGCAGATTTATATTTTATTGCCTGTTACTGCTAATTTTAACAGAAATAATTGTTAGTGAGAAATTATTATTTGCGAGGTTTTAAGCATTATGTATCATGGTTCGACATTCATTGAGAAATGGTGATATTACAGTACTGCTTTGGATATCGTGCAAGGCTCCTGCTAACCTTGCATTTTTAACAAACCATTATGATATTGCGTCCAGGATAGAGTGGGAGGGATGAAAACCATCATCGATCAAAGAAGGAACAAATGGGAAAATTGTAAATGCCACTTGTATAAAATTGTACTTCTAACTTCTCAATATGCACACAAGAGTTTTGGTAATGCAAAATAACTTTTGAAGGTAACTTTCAGAAAGGAAAAGAATACTTCTTAAATCCCTTTTATTTTTCTACGGTTTAACCTGCCAGAATCCTGTATTTGTAATGTTTTTTCTGCTTCTGAAGGCTGGAACAGTAATGGGACTGTCATGCAAATATTCAATATCTCGTATTAAACATTTATAGCTTGGAAGAGAACTGAAGTATTTGGTCTCAAATAAAATCTATTAGAATTATTGCATTGTATTATGTTTGAAATGCCACCTTGAAATAAACAAAATAATTGTATAAAGTGCTCAGATACCTACATAGTTGATTATTTACAAGTGTACAACTGCAGATGCTGGAGAATCGAGGGTTACACAAAGCTGGAGAAGCTCGGCGGGTGCAGCAGCATCTAAGGAGCAAAGGAGATAGGCGACGTTTCGGGTCGAGACCCTTCTTCAGACTGGCCAGGGATCAGGGAAACGAGAGATATAGACGGTGATGTGGAGAGATAAAGAACAATGAATGAAAGATATGCAAAAAAGTATCGATGATAAAGGAAACGGGCCATTGTAAGCTGCTTGTAGTGTGAAAATGAGACTTGGGTGGGGGAGAGATAGAGAGAGAGAAGGAATGCCAGGGCCTGAGGGCTGAGGGAGAGGTGGGAACAAGTCTCGCTCAGCAAAATAAATTCTTCATTGCATTTCATTAAACTGAATAAACTTTCCTGAATGTAACAAACTTACACAGTAACACGAATGAAATTATTCAAGTATTTTGGATGGAAAATTTGTGTTAAAGTGGGCATACTTTGGGAGCAGGATACCTTGTGTGCTGCGAGAAGTGTGAGGAACAAAGTCATCTCACAAGGCTCAGCTCTGTTTTTACAACTTGTGTCATTTGTTTCCTCGACATTTAAAACTCAAGTGGCTGTTTTAAACACATTTATGTTATTTTTCTAAATTATGTTTCTGACTTGATAGCTCACGAAAGTAACTTAAAGAATGATTACAGCTAAATAAACCACTATTTGAAACAGTTTAGCAATATGACCGCTTTCATTGTATATTTAGAAGTGTGTAAAATAATACTATTTTTAAAAATATTGGAAAAGCCAATATAAATATAAGAGATTGGCTTTTCTGATTTATTTATTTGAAAACATGGGATTTCGAGCAGTTTAAATTATGAGGGCTCTTGAATTTAGTTTCAATAAATTTTAAATAACTTGACCCTCTAATGACTGGAAATAAATTTACTGCAGCGACTAATGCCATAACTTCCGTAAGTCCAACGCTATGAATGGTTTCCCCTTACGGACAAGTTGTGCTAGAAAATCATTATCGATAACTTGTGTTAAAAGTCACCAGGTACTTAATTTTGTTCCACTCGGGAGATGCCAGGGCAGTCAATAACGTGGAGGCTTTTTATGTTGGGGTTCAAGAGGTTTGGGATTTATCAGGTGAAGACATATGCCAATAATGGAGTGATTAATTTGGGAAATGAACAAGCAGCCTGAAGTAGGACAACTGAGACTTCTAAATCTGGAGGAGATTACAATGAGAGGAATGGGGATGCAGGGATCTGAGAAGAATAATTTAGCGCCGTTTAGTACAGCAGGATGAATTTCAGTCAGTATGAGGACATAGGCAGAAGCATGTCAGACACCAGAAGAGTTGGGAAGATACACAAAATGCTGGAGAGAAGGATTGGGTGACGTTTCAGGTCAAGACATATCAGAGAGAGTTGGGAAGGATGGTGGGGAATGCAATGGAATAGACAAACGTAGAGATAATAAATGTGGATCAGAGTTTCAGTGGTGGTCATGCAGAGAAAGCAAATGAGATGGTTGAGGTATCGGTGGGAGGAATCTGCAGTGGAGCCACCATGAACAATGGACGGAACAGGCAGATGCCGCCAACAATGAAGGTGGGATCTGGCAGGGCCTGTAAACGTGTTCAAGACCTGGATCTGAGAGCAGATCAGTCTGTTCAATGAACTTTATGTAACTTTGTCGGTGCCAGAAATGTGGTGCCTCTTGTGTACTGCCCAGGTGACGTCTGCTGTATGATTTTACCATGTTGCATGCAAAAGCAATGCATTTAGCTGTACCTAGGTACACGTGGCAATAAAGTGTCATTGAATTGAGATGCTAATGATGGTTTGAAAGGGATGGAAATATTGGAGATAAATATAAATAGATGGAATAGAAACATAGAAAATAGGTGCTCGAGGAGGCCATTCGGCCCTTCGAGCCAGCACCGCCATGGCTGATCGTCCCCAATCAATAATCCGTGCCTGCCTTCTCCCCATATCCCTTGATTCCACTAGCCCCTAGAGCCCTATCTAACTCTCTTAAATCCATCCAGTGATTCAACCTCCACTGCCCTCTGAGGCAGGGAATTCCACAAATTCACAACTCTCTGTGTGAAAAAGTTTTTTTTCACCTCGGGCTTAAATGTCCTATTATATTCTAAGTTTGTGGGCCCTGGTTCTGGACTCGCCCAACATTGGGAACATTTTTCCTGCATCTAGCTTGTCCTGTCCTTTTATCATTTTATATGTTTCTATAAGATCCCCATTCTATAAGATCTATTCCATCAAAGCTAGAATCTGCCTAGGAATGGTGGTTATAACCAAAACGAAAGCTTTTCATTTCCCTGATATTTGGAGGACATCCATGTGTTTAGACAGCCATTTGACCAATTCAACAGAGATGAGATTCAGAGAGCTGGTAATGAAGTTGATAGACACAAAATGCTGGAGTAACTCGGCGGGACAGGCAGCATCTCTGGAGAGAAGGAATGTGTGACGTTTCGGCTCGAGACCCTTCTGAAGTTGGATTTGGGAGGAGTAAACCTGCGGACTGGAGCTTGTGGGGCTGTGGGAAAACATTCAGGGCAGAAATAAAAAGTAAAGCAAAGATGGGTGCTTCCAGAAACCAAAAATAACAGTCAAAATGCTGTGGAGAGGGAAGTAGGTGATTCACTGACCACAAGGAAATATAAATGGTACAGGGCAAGTGCAATCTTCCCAGCGGTGGTGGACAGACACTGAAGGGTTGGTGTGATCTAATAGTTACAAGGTTCAGGTGAACTACAAGCAAATATAAAACTATCATAAAGATGTCAGTAGAAATGATGCAGGTATGAGTAAATGCTGATCAAGGTGTTAGCAGGAACTTGACAAGTCAGTTATGCCCAAGTAAAGAATGTATTTTTTTGAGAAAGTCTCAAATTTGGTGATTAGAAATTAATTGTCAATTTGCACATCTAATAGGTGTTTTGATTAATATGCAGACGTAACAAACTGCAGATGCTGGTTCACACAAAAAAGAGACAAAGTGCTAGAGTAAGTGACACAAAAGTGAGTGGTTTTGCAGATAGTGAAGATGGTTATGAACGATTGCAGCTGGATCTGGATCGATTGGCCAGGTGGGCGGAAGAATGGTTGATGGAATTTGACACCGTGAAGTGTAAGGTGTTGCAATTCGGGACGTTGAACAAGGGCAGGACCTACACAGTAAATGGTAGGCCTCTGGGTAGTGATGTAGAGCAGAGGGATCTAGGAGCACAGGTGCATGGTTCCTTGAAGGTCGAGTCACAGGTGGATAGATAAGGTGGTCAAAAAGGCTTTTGGCTCTTGGCCTTCATCAGTCAGAGTACTGAGTATAGAAGTTGGGAGGTCATGTTGCAGTTGTATAAGACGTTGGTGAGACCGCATTTAGAATATTGTGTTCAGTTCTGGACACCATGTTATCAGAAAGGTTATAGGAAATATATTGTCAAGCTTGAAAGGGTTCAGAAAAGATTCACGAGGATGTTGACAGAACTAGAGGGTGTGAGCTGTAGGGAGCGGTTGAGTAGGCTGGGACTCTATTCCTTGGAGCGCAGGACGATGAGTGCAGATCTTATAGAGGTGTATAAAATCATGAGAGGAATAGATCAGGATAGGACTAGTGTACCACTAATTGCTGGTTGGTGTGGATTCAGTCGTCTGAAGGGCCCTTTCCCATGAAACCTAATTAAAAGACAGAATTTGGGCACAGAGATAGAGTTATGGGACCAAATGGAGTTTCATTTCCTGAAGGTAAAGTAGGAACGTTTTAAAGGAATGAAAGATTGTGAATGCAGTCATTCAAAATAACAAGTGTTATGGTTTTCGCTGTAGCTATAAATAAAACTAGCATCTACACGAGATTAGTGCAGGTCTTAGTACTTTATAATACTTTATAACCCATTGAATATTAAATTTGACAAATTTTAAAACTGATTCCCCCTCATCATCCTGTCAACAAAATAGAGAGAGTACAGAGGAGATTTACTAGAATGTTGCCTGGGTTCCAGCAACTAAGTTACAGAGAAAGGTTGAACAAGTTAGGTCTTTATTCTTTGGAGCGCAGAAGGTTAAGGGGGGACTTGATTGAGGTCTTTAAAATGATGAAAGGGATAGACAGAGTTGATGTGGATAAGCTTTTCCCATTGAGGGTAGGGAAGATTCAAACAAGAGGGCATGACATGAGAATTAAGGGACAGAAGTTTAGGGGTAACATGAGGGGGAACTTATTTACTCAGAGAGTGGTGGCTGTGTGGAATGATCTTCCAGCAGAAGTGGTGGAGGCAGGATCGATTTTAACATTTAAAAGTAAAGTGAATAGGTATATGGACGGGAAGGGAATGGAGGGGTATGGTCTGAGTGCAGGTAGATGGTGTAGATGTTTAGTGCATGTCCCTTTAATTGTAGGTTGTGTAGCCACTCCCCTTTCACCAAGTATATTACTGTCTCTCCATCCCTGGTACCTCCTCTAGTAAAACGTGCAGACCATGTACAACTAGGGCATCGATATATGTGATTAATAAAGACTCGGTAAAGAAACACTGTGTACGTGTAGACTCTTTACATGGTGTCAGTCGTTTCGAATTGCGCGCCTCCTGTTTATCGGGTTTAGTTTTTTTTGCCCCAGTTACCCTTCCCTGCCTGGTTATGGCTTCCTCCTGCCGCAAGCCTGAGTCCCTTGTCTTTGACGACGACATCGCTCACCGGTGGAATGCGTTCCGCCGGGATTTTCGGCATTATGTGGCTATCGTGCACCCGGGAGTTTCCTCTGCCATTAAAGCGTCGCTGCTATTGAATCTAGCCGGCTCCGAGGCTCTGGAGCGCTCTGAATCGTTTGAGTACGGGCCGAATGAGGACCCCGAGGACCTTGACTGTCTACTGGGGAAGTTCAGCGAGATGTGCGATGTGCCCACGAACTCTATTCTGGAGCGTTTTAAGTTTTTTGGACGTCGTCAGAAACCCGGTGAGTCTGTCGGCAACTTCTACGCTGACCTACGGCACCTGGCTAGGCGATGCCACCTGAATGACGCTACCCCAGAGACCCTGACCCGCGATGTCTTGGTGTATGGTCTACGAAATGAGAAGCTGCGGTCGGAGCTCCTGTGTAAGGCAGACTTGACTCTCCAGGCTGCCCTGCATGCTGCAAAGATGTCTGAGGCTGTTATCTCTGCTGCACCACCCCCTGATCATGAGGTTCGGGCAGCTACCGTCGCAACCCGCCGTCCTGCTCAGCAAACTCGCCGTGGGGCCAGCTATGGTTCAAGTTCCAAGCTGGAGAAGCGCTGCCCGAACTGTAACTTTGTGACTCGTCGTTTCAACGTGTGCCCTGCGGTGGGAAAGATTTGTAACTTCTGCAACAAGCCTAACCACTTCTCGTCAGCATGCAGAGCTAGAAAAAATCCTGCCCAGCAACAGCGCAGGCACTCTAATTACCTGGTACGGGATGGTACTGCGTCTGGTTCTTATCACTCTCCTGACAACCTCCCACTGTCTGATTCGGACTCTTCTCAGAGTGGGCTCAGCGTGTTTTCAGTTAGGAAGGCACCTGCTCGGATAACAGACCCTACTGTGCAAGTTACTGTCAATGGTTCTACGTTCTCTGCCAAGGTCGATACTGGGGCCGCCACGAACGTTATGTCTACTAGCCTTTTCAAGAAGATAAGGAATAATGAGCGAGTCACTGTTGAGCGCTCTGTCCTTCGTGCTTATGGGGGAGGGTTGCTTGTCCCTGTGGGGAAGGCTACCCTGAACTGTGAAGTGCTAGAGACCGTTCGGCCCCTCTCCTTCTTCCTGGTTAACGAAAAATGTGTTACACTGCTCGGTGTTCGGGCATGCCAAGACCTCGGATTGGTCAATTTTCACCGGGAGATCCGTTTAGTTCAGCAACCTTTGGACCCGTTAGCCGAGTACCCCGATCGGTTTGACAATGCGCTGGGGATGCTCCCCTGCAGTTATGAGATCTCTCTGAAACCTGACGTGGATCCAGTTATACGCCCTCCACACCGGGTCTCCTTTGCGATGAAGGATAGGGTCGAGTCCACCCTTCGGGACATGGTGGCTACAGGCATTCTGAAAGAGGTGAGCGAGCCCACTCAGTGGGTCTCCACCATGGTGGTTGCTGCCAAGAAGAACAAGAGTGAGCTACGGATCTGCATCAACCCCAAAGATTTGAACCTGGCTATCAAGCGCCCGCACTATCCCATGCGTACTGTCGAAGATGTTGCTGCACAGGTTGGCCCTGCCACTGTGTTTTCGGTGCTGGATGCTAAGAGCTCGTTCTGGCAGATACCGCTAGATGAACAATCGTCCTACCTGACGACCTTTGCCACTCCCTTTGGGAGGTTCCGATTCCTGCGCATGCCGTTCGGGATCAGCTCCGCCAGTGAAGTTTTCCAGAGGACGATGGAACAGCTGTTTGCGGGGCTCCCATGCGCTATCATTGTAGATGACATCTTGGTGTATGGTAAAGATGTGGAACAGCACGACCACAACCTCCGACTAGTTTTGGATCGAGCTCGGGAGGTAAATCTAAAGCTCAACCCTAGTAAATGCCGGTTCCGTGTCCCGGAGGTCACTTATGTGGGACACGTCTTCACAGCGTCCGGGCTGAAGCCCGACCCACAGAAGACCGCTGCTGTCTCGAAGATGCCTGCTCCTGTGGATGTGCCTAGCCTCCAGCGTTTCCTTGGCATGGCAAATTACTTGGGAAAATTCATCCCCGATCTGAGCGAGTTGAGTGCCCCTTTAAGGGACTTGGTGAAGAAAGACACTGCATGGTCCTGGTTCCCACAACACCAGGCTGCTTTCGATATGCTGCGTTCGAAGCTTGTCTGCACTCCGACGCTGCAATATTTCGATTTGAACCGTCCTATTGTCCTCACGTGCGATGCTTCAAAGTTCGGGCTGGGTGCTGCTTGTTTGCAAGTTCATGATGGGGTCCAGTTACCCGTGTCCTTCGCGTCTCGCACGATGACTCCAGCTGAGCAGCGCTATGCCCAGATCGAAAAGGAACTGCTGGCTGTTGTGTTTGCATGTTCAAAATTTAAGGACTATATCCTGGGAACTGAATTCTCTATTGAGACCGACCACCAGCCTCTGGTCACCATCCTCGGCAAGCCGATTCACGCTGCCTCCTCCAGGCTGCAGCGGATGATGCTGCAGCTGCAGCGTTTTACCTTCTCCGTAGTGTACCGTAGAGGCAAGGACATGTTTATTGCTGACACGCTGTCTCGGGCTCCTCTGGCTTCGACCACCCGTCACCCTTACGAGGCATCAGGTATGATTGTCCTGAATGTCAACTTTGTTCCTTCAAAACAACTACAGTGCTTAGTTAAACACACTGCTGCTGACGCCTCGCTCCAACAGCTAGCTGCGGTCATTCAAAGGGGTTGGCCCGAGCGACGTTCTTCCCTGCCCGCCGCGGCAGTGCCCTACTTCCTGGTCCGTGACGAGCTGGTGCTATGAGATGGAGTTATCGTTCACAAGGTTGTGGTACCTGAGGCTCTTCGCCAACAGTATTTCGACACCGCGCATCGGGGTCACCCTGGCGCCGAGGCCACTCTCTCTATCGCCCAAAGCCAGTTTTATTGGCCTGATATGGCTGTGTATTTTCGGGACCGGGTGTCATCTTGCCCTACCTGCAACAGTCTCGCCCCGCAGCAGCAGCGTTTGCCCCTTCTGCAGCAGCCCGCACCAGACCTGCCATGGTCGGCGCTGGCAACGGACATTTTTGAGTGGCACGGCAAGCACTTCTTGGTGCTTGTCGACTCTTACTCCAACTGGTATGAGGTCGACCAGCTGTTTCCTCTCCTCCTCCTCCTGCTGACCCCCATGCTCCCCCTCTGTCCGCTCTCCCGCCTGTAGCGGTCGCTAAGCCTGTGCCTGCTCGCCCTGTCCCGGTTCTTCTCCCTGTGACTGTTCCCGTGTCTCCAGCCATCTCTTCCCCATCGCCAGGTCGCTCGCCTCCAATCCCTTTGTCACCACGCAAGTCCCCACATTGTGGTCCTCCTGTCGTGGTGTCTCCCCCGGTGCCCGTTTCTTTTGGGGGAGAGGGTGTGAGCGGGGTTCGTACCCGCTCGGGGCGGATTGTAAGGGCGCCTGACCGTTATGGCGATTATATTTGATTGCTGCTATTTTGCTGTCTATCCTTTTCCAGTTGCTCTAGTGTATGAGACATGGTCGGCTGTCACGTTCCTTTCTTTTGCAAGAGGAAGGATGTAGATGTTTAGTGCATGTCCCTTTAATTGTAGGTTGTGTAGCCACTCCCCTTTCACCAAGTATATTACTGTCTCTCCATCCCTGGTACCTCCTCTAGTAAAACGTGCAGACCATGTACAACTAGGGCATCGATATATATGTGATTAATAAAGACTCGGTAAAGAAACACTGTGTACGTGTTAACCTCTTTACAGGTGGGACTAGGGGGAAATAAATGGTCGGCACAGACTGGAAGGGCTGTTTCCGTGCTGTAATTGTTATATGGTTATATCAGCTTGGAACTGGACAAAAATGAATTAATAAGTTTTGATATAAGTAAATGTATGAATGAATGTTTATAGGCCACGTTTGTACACATACAAGGAATTTGGCTTGGTGCTCCACTCGCAGGTAACAACACGACATACAGTAAACAATTAAGAATAAAACAAAACATTAAAACATTAAGAATAAAACATTATAGTTTAAACATGTGAATTAAATAAAATACCAGAGCACAAGCAGGCTACAGACTTTTGGTTATTGAGTAGAGCTACTGCTCGTGGAAAAAAAAAAGCTGTTTTTATGTCCGGCTGTGGCAGCTTTGACAGTCCGGAGTCGCCTTCCAGAGGGAAGTGATTCAAAGAGTTTGTGGCCAGGGTGAGAGGGGTCAGAGATGGTCTTGCCCGCTCGCTTCCTGCCCCTTGCAGTGTACAGTTCATCAATGGAGGGAAGGTTGCAGCCAATAACCTTCTCTGCTGATCGGACGATTCGCTGCAGCCTCCGGGTGTCGTGCTTGGTGGCTGAGCCAAACCAGACCATGATGGAGAAGGCGAGGACAGACTCCACGAAGGCCGTGTAGAATTGGACCATCATTGCCTGTTTATAATAGGGCATCTTGCTGACTTTTTAAATCCGTCTTTGCTTAATCCATGTATCTGTTGAGGAAAACCATACAAATCCTCACTAGAAAAGATAAGCAAAGTTGTGTTATTTAAATAGCCTGTAGTTGGGAGTGGCACAGTGGTAGAGTTGCTGCCTCACAGCGCTAGAGGCCTGGGTTCGACCCCGACTACGGGTGATGTCTGTACGGTGTTTGTACGTTCTCCCTGTGACCGTGTGGGTTTTTCCGCGCGCTCCGGTTTCCCCCCACAATCCAAAGTTTGTAGATTAATTGGCTTTGGTAAAAGTGTGTAGGCTAGTGCTATGGACAGGTGTACTTGGCGGGCCAAAGGGCCTGTTTCCACGCTGTATCCCTAAGCTAAATTAAACATGCTTTGAAACTGAGAGAACATTGCATTATCATGTGAGCAAATCAAGAATTGTTACCTCTTGGGTACACAAAAGGCCGGAGAAACTCAGCGGGTGCACCAGCATCTAAGGAGCGAAGGAGATAGGCGACGTTTCGGGCCGAGACCCTTCTTCAGACGGGTTGTTACCTCTTGTCAGGTGGACATTAAAGAAGAAAGATTAACTTGCGAGAGCCTCCCAGGCCTTTTGAAACAACCTTGTTAGATGCAACCTAGATGCACAGAGTCCCTTGCCCAGAGGAGGTGAATCGAGGACCAAAGAACATTGGTTTGTGAAGGGAGAAAGATCTGGGGGGGTGACTTTTCCACAGGTGGGTGTATGGAACAAGCTGCCAGAGGAAGTAGTTGAGGCAACATTTAAAGGGCCTGACCCACTTGGCGATTTTGTTCGGCGACTGCCGGCATCACATCAGGGTCGCCAAAAGATTTTGAACATTTCAAAATCCAGCGGCGACAAAACAAATGTTTTGCGACGTTTGAAAAAACTCCACGCTTCAATACGCCGTCACGCCGCAAATATTTCGGTGACCTGATACGTCAGTCAATGATCCCGGCAGTCGCTGAACAAATTGCCAAGTGGGGCAGGCCCTTAAGACAGGTACATGGATAGGACAGGTTTGGAGGGATATGGGCCGGACGGGGGTAGTGTAGCTGGGACATGTTGGCCGGTGTGGGCAAGTCGGGCCGAAGGGCCTGTTTGCTTCCACTGACTTGCAATAACCAAGCAATGTTCTACTCTCCCTCACTTGCAATAAAGACTATTGATACCAGTACACATCAACTTCAAACTAAGATAGCTGGTTGTTGTTTGAAGGTGATGCAATTGAATAGAGGTCTGTTTTTGAAAACACACGTTAGCAAAATATTTGTGCAGCAAATTTGGTATCACATTACATTAAATCCACCGATTATTAATAATTGTTAGATTTACCGTTCCTTGGGTCTTGCAGAATACGACTTAAAGTAAGTCCATGGCATGGCTTTGGTTATTATGCCGTACTATGTTAAGCCAAATGTCGATGTGTTTTTTGTCATTTGTACTGAAACAATCAAATTCTTACTTGCAGTAACCCTACCCTGACAAGGTTCCCCATGGAAGGTTGGTTAAGAAGGTTCAATCTTTGGGTGTTAATGGTGGAGTAGCAAGATGGATTCAACAGTGGCTGAATGGGAGATGTCAGAGAGTAATGGTGGATGGCTGTTTGTCAGGTTGGAAGCCGGTGACCAGTGGGGCGCCTCAGGGATCTATGTTGGGTCCACTGTTGTTTGTCATGTACATCGATGATCTAGATGATGGGGTGGAAAATTGGATAAGTAAGTATGCAGATGATACTAAGATAGGTGGTGTTGTGGATAATGAAGTAGATTTTCAAAGTCTACAGAGAGATTTGGGCCATTTGGAAGAGTGGGCTGAAAGATGGCAGATGGAGTTTAATGCTGATAAGTGTGAGATGCTACATCTTGGCAGGACAAATCAAAATAGGACGTACATGGTAAATGGTAGGGAATTGAGGAATGCTGTGGAACAGAGGGATCTAGGAATAACTGCATAGTTCCCTGAAGGTGGAATCACATGTAGATAGGGTGGTAAAGAAAGCTTTTGGTTTTATAAATCAGAGCATTGAATATAGGAGTAGGGAAGTAATGTTAAAATTGTACAAGGCATTGGTGAGACCAATTCTGGAGTATGGTGTACAATTTTGGTCGCCTAATTATAGGAAGGATGTCAACAAAATAGAGAGAGTACAGAGGAGATTTACTAGAATGTTGCCTGGATTCCAGCAACTAAGTTACAGAGAAAGGTTGAACAAGTTAGGTCTTTATTCTTTGGAGCGCAGAAGGTTAAGGGGGGACTTGATTGAGGTCTTTAAAATGATGAAAGGGATAGACAGAGTTGACGTGGATAAGCTTTTCCCATTGAGGGTAGGGAAGATTCAAACAAGAGGGCATGACATGAGAATTAAGGGACAGAAGTTTAGGGGTAACATGAGGGGGAACTTCTTTACTCAGAGAGTGGTGGCTGTGTGGAATGATCTTCCAGCAGAAGTGGTGGAGGCAGGATCGATTGTAACATTTAAAAGTAAAGTGGATAGGTATGTGGACGGGAAGGGAATGGAGGGGTATGGTCTGAGTGCAGGTAGATGGGACTAGGGGAAAATAAATGGTCGGCACGGACTGGAAGGGCCAAGAAGGCCTGTTTCTGTGCTGTAATTGTTATATGGTTATATGGTTAGTAAGTATTTTATAATAAATCATGTTGTTTAATTGTGTTTATGTTGAAAATTGTTGTTTATTATAATAAATCATACAAGATATTGTAGTTTATTAGAATTCATACAAAATATTTTTGATCAATTAAGAACGAAATCTCGTGAGGTCAAATGCTATGTAGTCATTTTAAAAAACTTCCATTTCAATCTTTCCCTAGCTCTGATAGTGTGTAAACAGGCCCTTCGGCCCAACTTGCCCATGCCGATCAACACGTCCCTCAAACACTTGTCCCGCAATACTGTGTTTGGCCCATATCCTTCTAAACCTGTTCTATCCATGTACCTGTCTAAATGTTTCTTAAACGTTGCGACAGTACCTGCATTTATCTTTGGGGTAGTACCTGCATTAAACATGACAGTACCTGCATTAAACATGACGAGCCAGGATTTTTAGGCACTAAAAAACACTGAAATAGACAGGCAAAAATGACAAAGAAGGCACGAAAAAGGCATTTATTGACAAAAAGGTATAAAAAGGTATTTATTTCCACAACCAAAATATGGTTTTAAATAATATAAAGGTAGACTATATGGGGTGGAAGATTGCAACCTTAATGTGGTCCGCCCTGTTTCAACGAATGCAATCAACTCGACGTGCACAAACAGAAGATCAAATAGAACAAGTTGTCCAACAACTTTAGGCTGTGCACGCCACACAAAAGAGGAAGATGAATACTACATTAAATGACCAAAGTTGCCTGGTTGCACATAATTCCTGGCATTTTTTTCAAATTATCTGGTGATAAACTATGCCGTCTGTCAGACCGAACATGCTTCAGTTGTGAAAAACTTCTTTCAACTTCAGCTGAGGTCACTGGTGCATACCCGAAACAAGCTACAGACTCTATATTCATGTCAATATCTTGTACATTACAACTACCTTTGAGAACTTTAGCGATGTTTTGTATTTCTTCAAGATCTTTGTTAGCTAAAATCACTCTCTCCCATTTCCCTGTACGTCTTTACCTACATCGCCAGGAACGTTACGAATATTGTCAGTTACTTTGTTGAAAACCTGCAAGTTATTCACTAATGTTTCGCCACGTTTCTCAAGGGAAGTGGTAGCTTGCGGGAAGTTTGCAAAATTGGAAAGCAATAAACCCAAGATCGCGGTGGAGGGACTTTTTCTGCATGATTTCACTGACGTTCCTGACTACAACAGATTCTTCTTCAAAACAGTTGACAATTTATTTTATCTTTTCAAAATTTGCAGCATAGTAGAGTACACCAGAGAGCAATGTACCCCACCTAGTCAAAATGGGCATTGGAGGCAGCGGAATCTCAGGTGCCATTTCCTTAAACAACTGCACACGTTACGGTGCTATGAGGAAGATTTTCTTGACATTGGAAACTTGGCGATCGACATTCGGAAACAAGCTACGTATGTGCTTCGCAATTCTATGAAGTACTTGAGCTAAGCATTTCAAATGCAACATTTTGGGGAATAAAAATTTGACCCAAACAGAAGTACATTCTTGTTTTATACTTTCTGGCCAATGTACAGCAAGTGAAGATGTAAATAACTGAGCAATAGTTGAGCTGTTTGACTCCTCCAATACTCCTCCTCCATGTCATCAGATACTCCTTTGATCCAGTGTACCGATGACTACATTGACAAGACATCTCCCCACAGCACCGGTTTTCTCCTCGATTGAGATTCATATTTTGTTGCATGCAACTTCATCTCTAATTTTCTGCACAATAATGTTGGGGTTGCTGCCAACATTTTTTCCGTAATGATGACTCGGTATATGTTCCTCTGTGTATTTCACTAAAAAACTTCTGAGAGATTTGTTTTCCAATTTCCACAGTGGAATTCCAGCATCAATGAATGCCTTGCACAGATCGCTCAAACTCAGATTTGCAACTGGAGCCAGCAGTAAATGTGGTGAGGAGACAAGCTTGGGTATTTTGCTTGGGTAGTGTACACCCCAGCGGTATCAACATTGATTTCTCTCATTTTAGATAGCCCTTGTCTTCTCCCTCCTTCCACTCCCCTTCCCAGTTCTCCTTCTAGTCCTATTGTCTCTGCCTCTCCCTTTCTTTTTCCCACCCCTCCCCCCCACATCAGTCTGAAGATGGGTCTCAACCCAAAACGTTGCCTATTCCTTCTCTCCATAGATGCTGCCTCACCCGCTGAGTTTCTCCAGCATTTTTTGTCTACCTTCGATTTTTCCAGCATCTGCGGTTCTTTCTTAAATAGATCTTGGAGAAGGCTGAACCAGCGGGCAGCGGCACGAACGAATGAACGACCGATGGTGGAAATGTTCTTGTAAGTTATACTATGTTAACACGTTATTAATAACATTAATATTAATGTGTTAATATAGAAAACGTGATTGTAATCACGGTACAACTAGAGAAAATAGCACGATCTTTTAGCAAAACGGCAAAAAAAGTCTGATTTAGGCACTCGATCGTGAAAAAGGCATTATCCGGATGAAATCATTAAAATAGGCATGAAAAGGCTCATGGCATTTATGTAAAAATCCTGGCTCTAAACATGACAGTATCTGCATTAAACATGATAGTACTTGCATTAAGCATAGAAAATAGGTGGAGGCCATTTGGCCCTTCGAGCCAGCACCGCCGTTCATTGTGATCATGGCTGATCGTCCCCAATCAATAACCCGAGCCTGCCTTTTCCCCATATCCCTTGACTCCACTAGCCCCTAGAGCTCTATCCGACTCTCTCTGAAATCCATCCAGTGATTTGGCCTCCACTGCCCTCTGTGGCAGGGAGTTCCACAAATTCACAACTCTCTGGGTGAAAAAGTTTTTTCTCACCTCAGTCTTAAATGGCTTCCCCTTTATTCTAAGTCTTTGGCCCCTGGTTCTGGAGTTGCCCAACATTGGGAACATTTTTCCTGCATCTAGCTTGTCCAGTCCTTTTATAATTGTAGGTTACACAAAGCTGGAGAAACTCAGCGGGTGCAGCAGCATCTAAGGAGCGAAGGAGATAGGCGACGTTTCGAGTCGAGACCCTTCTTCAGCCTCTTTTATAATTGTATATGTTTCTATAAGATCCCCCCTTTTCCTTCTAAACTCCAGTGAATACAAGCCTAGTCTTTTCAATCTTTCCTCATATGACAGTCCCGCCATCCCAGGGATCAATTTTGTGAAACTAGGCTGCACTGCCTCAATCACAAGGATGTCCTTCCTCAAATTAGGAGACCAAAACTGTACACAATACTCCAGATGTGGTCTTACCAGAGCCCTATACAACTGCAGAAGAACCTCTCTACTCCTATACTGAAATCCTCGTGTTATGAAGGCCAACATTCCATTAGCTTTCTTCACTGCCTGCTGTACCTGCACGCCAACTTTCAGTGACCGGTGTACAAGGACGCCCAGGTCTCACTGCACCTCCCTCTTACCTAACCTAACCTCATTGAGATGATAATCTGCCCCCTTGTTTTTGCCACCAAAGTGGATAACCTCACATTTATCTATATTATACTGCACCTGCCACGCATCCGCCCACTCACTCAACCTGTCCAGGTCACACTGCAACCTCCTAACATCCTCTTCACAGTTCACACTGCCACCCAGCTTTGTGTCATCCGCAAACTTGCTAGTGTTGCTCCTAATTCCCTCTTCCAAATCATTAATATATATGGTAAACAGTTGCGGCCCCAACACCGAGCCTTGCGGCACTCCACTCGCCACTGCCTGCCATTCTGAAAAGGACCCGTTCACTCCTACCCTTTGCTTCCGGTCTGCCAACCAATTTTCTATCCATGTCAACACCCTACCCCCAATACCATGTGCTCTAATTTTAGTCACCAGTCTCGAGTGCTGGACCTTATCAAAGGCTTTCTGAAAGTCTAGATACATTACATCCACTGGCACCCCTTCATCCATTTTACTTGTCACATCCTCAGAAAATTCCAGAAGATTAGTCAAGCATGATTTCCCTTTCATAAATCCATGTTGACTTGGACTAATCCTTTTACTGCTATCCAAATGCCCCATTATTACCTCTTTAATAATTGACTCCAGCATCTTTCCCACCACCGAAGTCAGGCTAACTGGTCTGTAATTCCCCGTTTTCTCTCTCGCTCCTTTCTTGAAAAGTGGGATAACATTAACTATCCTCCAATCCACAGGAACTGATCCTGAATCTATTGAACATTGGAAAATTATCACCAATGCATCCACTATTTCTACAGCCACCTCCCTGAGGACCCTGGGATGCAGACCATCAGGCCCTGGGGATGTATCATCCTTCAGTCCCATTAGCCTACCAATACTATTTCTCGCCTAATGAAAATTTCTTTCAGTTCCTCTACCCCCCTTGGATCCTCTGTCCTCCAGTACATCTGGGAGATTGTTTGTGTCCTCCTTAGTGAAGACAGATCAGAAGTACCTGTTCAACTCTTCTGCCATTTCCTTGTTGCCCATAATAATTTCACCCGTGTCTGCCTTCAAGGGACCCACATTTGATTTTGCTACTCTTTTTCCCTTAACATATCTAAAGAAGCTTTTACTGTCCTTCTTCATATTCCTGGCCAGCTTCCCCTCGTACTTCATCTTTTCAGCCTGTATTGCCCGTTTTGTTTCCTTCTGTTGTCCTATGAAAGTTTCCCAATCCTCTGGCTTCCGGCTACTCTTTGCTGTGTTATACATCTTTTCTTTTAGTTTTATTCTATCCCTAACTTCCCTTGTCAGCCACAGTTGCCTCCTACTCCCCTTAAAATCTTGCTTCCTTTTGGAATGAAATGATCCTGCGTCTTCCGGATTATGCCCAGAAATTCCTGCCATTGCTGTTCCACCGTCATTCCTGCTAGGATCCCTTTCCAGTCAACCTTGGCCAGGTCCTCCCTCATGCCTTCATAGTCCCCTTTGTTCAACTGCATCACTACCACTTCCGATTTAACCTTCTCCTTCTCAAATTGCAGATTAAAACTAATCATATTATGATCACTACCTCCAAGCGGTTCCTTTACCTCGAGATCTCTTATCATATCTGGTTCATTGGACAACACTAAATCCAGAATTGCCTTTTCTCTGGTCGGCTCCAGTACAAGCTGCTCTAAGAATCCATCTCGGAGGCATTCTACAAACTCTCTTTCTTGGGGTCCTGAACCAACCTGATTTTCCCAGTCTACCTGCATATTGAAATCCCCCATCACCACAGTGGCATTACCTTTGTTACATGCCAGTTTTAACTCCTGCTGCAACTTACACCCTACATCCGGGCTACTATTTGGGGGTCTGTAGATAACACCAATTAGTGTCTTCTTGCCTTTACAATTCCTTAACTCAATCCACAGTGACTCTACCTCATCAGTCCCTATGTCTTCCCTCGCAAGGGACTGAATTCCATCCCTCACCAGCAGAACTACCCCCCCTCCTCTGCCCACCTGCCTGTCCTTTCTATAGGATGTACTAGACTTTGTGGGACACGTTGGGTCCCAGCATCACATGGGAGGGCTGGTCCTCCAATGCAATATTCCACCTCTTCACCAATTCCAATATTGTTCGCCAGTTGGGGGAGGGGCGCTTTCTGTTGTGCTAGTATGGGTGTTGTGGGCCGAAGGGACTGGTTTCCAGAGGGCTGGTATGGACATTGTGGGCCGAATGGTTTCTTGGGCTGGCAGCTCAGTCACTGAGTCCAGGCAGTACAGTCACTCGGACCTGGCAGGCTGGCAGCTGAGAAACTGCCAGAATTTATGCCCAAAACAGGTGACAAACTCTGTGAAAGAGAAGGGTTACACAAAAAGCTGGAGAAACTCAGCGGGTGCAGCAGCATCTAAGGAGCGAAGGAGATAGGCGACGTTTCGGGTCGAGACCCTTCTTCAAGAGAAGATGGACTGAATGGATTATTGGCCTGGCACTTCAGTCACTTACAGCTGGTGGGCTGGCAGTGCACTTACTCACGGCTGGTGGGCTGGCAGTGCAGTCACTCATGGCTGATGGGCTGGCAGTTCAATCACTGACGGCTGGTGGGTTGGCAGTTCAATTACTCATGGCTGGTGGGCTGGCAGTGCAGTCACTCACGGCTGGTGGGCTGGCAGTTCAATTATTCACAGCTGATGGGCTGGAAGTATCCTTAAAAAAATATTGCAAACTGTACGTGGGTTTTGAATTACATTTTACTCAGATGCAAGCCAAGGAATAGCATAATTGTTAGCTGTTAATTGGACAAAATCAACCTCAGCAAATTGAGAGTATCGTATTGAAAGGGAGTGGGTGTTTAAGCTGTCAGGACATATTATTATTTGGCAAAATATACATTTCAATACTATTATGATAGAAAACTTACTTTTCCACACACCACTCGTAAGTCGGAAGCGTTTTCTTTTCGCATGTACAAACCCACTTCAGAAACATGGGCGATTTTAAAGTTTTACAGCCAGATTTATCACTTCTGAAACTTTTTAGATACCAAAGGAATCAAGAAAAACACAAAAGATGCCTTACTGTTGATAAAATGTAGTGAGCAAACGCGATAATTTCGATATCTGCACGGCCAATGTTCGCCAAGCACTTTAGCTGTTGTTGTCCCTTTAGCTCTCGCTTCTCTTTACCTTCATTTCTCTTCACTTTTGGAATTCTGAAGTAGGATAGATGTCTCTCACGGTTACCCCGACCAACACATTTGGTGGAGGCCCTTTAAAAGCCAAACCAATTGGGAAAACACTTTGCAAGCCAACAAAACACAGTTGCTGAAAGCCACATCGAGGGGACTCACCATGGAGTAGACGTGCGTTCAGTGTTATTCGCAGCTCAGAGAGCCGTGATCCTCTCGCTTACTCTGTCTGGCAGAGACTGAGTGAGGCACGACACTTCCGGGTTTTATAGTCCCTCCCCCCTGCCATCAGCGGGGGCAGCAGAGAGAATGGCATTTTTTTAAAAAACATTAATATCTCTCTGATTTTTCGTAGATGGGAAAAATCCTCCAGTCCAGTCTGGTGGAGGGAGACTCTGAGCGAGGTGGCCAAAAATGACAGCCGTAAGTGGCGGCGTTCTCTCGGAAATCATGAAACAGAATGTCGTAAGCGGACAAGATCTTAGTTTTAGTAATATAGATAACCCGGAATATTAAGTACCCAGGCCCAATCCTCCTGCAGCCACGTCTCAGTAATCCCCACAATGTCATATCTACCAACCTCTAACTGAGCCTCAAGCTCATCTACTTTACTTCTTACACTTCGCGCATTCATATACAATATTTTTTATTCCTAACGCATCTCACCTTTCACATAGATCCCTATTACACTTGGCCATACTCTCCTATCCCTTTGTGAGCTTTATTTCCTGTTAATTCTGGGGTCGTTAACTATCCCTTCACTCTCTTTTCCTTTAACTCCATCCTTGACTATCCCATTTGTCACCCCCTCCCCCTATTCAGTTTAAAACCACCCGTGTAGCATAATAGTACCTGCATTAAACATGGTAGTACCTGCATTAAACTTTGCAATAGGACCTGCATTAAACATGGTAGTACCTGCATTAAACGTTGCGATAGAACCTGCGAATGTGATGCAGGTACACTGGATCCATCATGGATCTCACACCTTTTGAAAAACACGTTGCCTTTGGTTTATCTAACCTTTAGAATCTTCGTTGTTGTACATTGTGGCATGATCCTGTCTTTAAGTCATTTGAAAGTAGACACAAAATGCTGGAGTAACTCAGCGGGTCCGGCAGCATCTCTGGAGAGAAGGAATGGGTAATGTTTCGGGTCGAGACCCTTCTTCAGGACATCTGTCTGATTTGGGATGTCTCCGTTTTGTAACGAGTAGTTTTCAGGAGGCATTCTGGGCCTGTTCCAAGGGTCCAGTTCACCTACAATTATCTGAAACAGTTCAAGGGGCTTTCCTGCATGAGCCGGAGCTGAGCCAAGCTGCTTCCTGTCCTAATGCTTCAAGTTGCGTGCAAGAACTTTGCAGAATCGTGGCTGGCTTCTTATCTGTCTGTGATGAGCATTGTTTTCATAAGAAAACCATGCAGAAGCCCGCTGTAACCTCTGGGCACTGGGCCACTGAGGCCCTGCTTGTATTGATCCCAGCAACATTCCAAAATTGATGCTAAAAGAGTGTAACATTTTAAGTTATACTCTCACTGCGATCAATAACTAATGTGGTAGTTTGATTTGATTCATAACATTTAGTTTAGTTGTACACTGAAAAGCCTTTTGTTGCATGCTATCCAGTCAGCCGAAAGACAATACATGATTAAAATCGAGCCGTCCACAGTGCACAGGTACAGGATAAAGGAAATAACAGTTCGTGCAAGGCATTAACATTAAAATGCTAGATTTTCTATTATTTATAGTGGCTGAATGACTATATAGTTTAGTACTATAACAACAATTATAAGGAGTTTGGACAGCTACAGGGATAGGGAAGGTTTAGAGAAATATGGGCCAAACGCGGGCAGGTGGGACCAGTGTAGATGGGGCATCTTGGTCAGCATTTGACCTGTTTTTACAAAATGTTAAATGGTCAGCTGGACATAGATCACAAGACCTACACCAACCCCAAACCAATTAGGAGCAGACGAGGGCATTCGATCGAATTTATGGTCCCAGCCTCAAAGACAGATGTGTACGGCAATTCGTTCTAGCGAAGGAGATAGGCGACGTTTCGGGTCGAGACCCTTCTTCCCTATCTCCTATCTCCTTCGTCGCCTATCTCCTTCATCGCATACGCCGCCTATCTCCTTCGCTCCTTAGAGGAAGAAGGGTCACGACCCGAAACGTCGCCTATCTCCTTCGCTCCTTAGATGCTGCTGCACCCGCTGAGTTTCTCCAGCCTTTTGTGTACCCTCAGGTAAAATATTCTTGACTTTCTATCTCTGAATGCCAGATTCAAAGTGCTGTTATAATCAGTGTACTATTTTGCAAATCATTTTAAAATGTAATCATTTGCAATAGAAAGTGGAACTACAATTTTACACAAAGGTGCATGGAACCAGCTGCCGGAGGAGGTGGTTGAGGCAGGGACTATCGCAACGTTTTAGAAACATTTAGACAGGTACATGGATAGGACAGGATAGTAACTCAGCAGATCGGAAAAGGGGAGATGCAGTGCAACCTGGGTGTTATGGTACACCAGTCATTGAAAGTAGGCATGCAGGTCCAGCAGGCAGTGAAGAAAGCGAATGGTATGTTAGCTTTCATAGCAAAAGGATTTGAGTATAGGAGCAGGGAGGTTCTACTTCAGTTGTACAGGGTCTTGGTGAGACCACACCTGGAGTATTGCGTACAGTTCTGGTCTCCAAATCTGAGGAAGGACATTATTGCCATAGAGGGAGTGCAGAGAAGGTTCACCAGACTGATTCCTGGGGTGTCAGGACTGTCTTATGAACAAAGACTGCATAGACTCGGTTTATACTCTCTAGAATTTAGGAGATCTTATAGAAACGTACAAAATTCTTAAGGGGTTGGACAGGCTAGATGCAGGAAGATTGTTCCCGATGTTGGGGAGGTCCAGGACAAGGGGTCACAGCTTAAGGATGAGGGGGAAATCCTTTAGGACCGAGATGAGAAGGACTTTTTTCACGCAGAGAGTGGTGGGTCTCTGGAACTCTTTGTCACAGAGGGTAGTTGAGGCCAGTTCATTGGCTATATTTAAGAGGGAGTTAGATGTGGCCCTTGTGGCTAAGGGGATCAGAGGGTATGGAGAGAAGGCAGGTATGGGATACTGAGTTGGATGATCAGCCATGATCATATTGAATGACGGTGCAGGCTCGAAGGGCCGAATGGCCTACTCCTGCATCTCTTTTCTATGTTTCTATGTTTCTATGACAGGTTTGGCGGGATATGGTGCTACTAATATAGTTGGTTGGCATTGGCAAGCTTGTTTCCATGCTGTATGACTCTGATCTACAACGGACTATGTTTTAAATACAAATAATTTGTGTGCAGAGTCTCCAAAACTTCCAAAATATTGTGTGAAATGCCATTTGGAAAGAATATGTAGAGTTTTAGTTTTTTGCCAAACCTGAACACAAATTAATATATTTTGAATAATTTGAAAACCACAAAAAAATGTATCTTTTACTAAGCTGTTAAGCTGTATTTCAAATCAGTTCCAAGGTTCAATGTAATGCGCCCCCTGTAAAGTTAGCGGAGAGAAGGCAACTGAGTGATGCAACCAAACACTAAAGGGCCTGTCCCACCAGCATGCAACTCCATGCGATGAGCGTGACCTAACGTGATCACTTGAGCTGTCCGGCGTCGCGGGGCCGGTCCCACTTCGATCGCCGGAGCCGTGCGGCATTGTGTGGAGTTCGTCCCGACATCGCGCGGGGCTCCTAAAAACTGAATATGTTCAAAAATTCCGCCCGGCAACGGCTTGTCGGCTTGCAGTCGCTTCGACACATTACACACCGCCTCGACATCGTGCCTCCGTGAACCTATCTGTAGGTGCCTCCGTGGCCCTCTATGTGTGTGGCTTCGTGGCCCTCTGTGTGTGTGCCTCTGTGCCCCTCTCTGTGTGCCCCTCTCTGTCCTGGCGAACTTACCTTTAAGACTTTGCTCCAAGTTCGCCTCACTTTGCGCCGCGTTGCGCCACTCACCCGACCTCCGCGCGGCCCTCGCTGCCGGTTTGGTCATGCTTGCCGCATGCAGTCGCATGCTGGTGGGAACGGCCCTGTACAGGGGATCACCCGACCTCCGCGCGGCCCCCGCTTCTAGTTTGATCGCGCTCATCGCATGGAGTCGGATGTTGGTGGGACAGGCCCTCAATTTGTAAAAACCAGATCAGCGTTTTGTCTACTGCCAGTGATTATCTCACTTGCAGTGAAATTGCAGAAAAATAGTTGGCTCCTAGAATAATAGACCATGGAACATCGAACAGCATAGGAACAGGCCTTCGGCCCACAATGTCTGTGCTGCACATGGTGCCAAGACTAACACTTAAGGGCCTGCCCCGCTTTCACGACCCAATTCAAAACCTCTGCCGAGTTTAAAGGACCTAAAAAAAAAAAATCAAGATCGTGGTAATCTACAAACTCCTATGACCTTCCACGACTATGTTCACAAACTCCTACGAGTATGTCTACGAATTCCCACGACTATTTCGATGCCCTCCTTACGAGTAAAAAGTTGCAATTTCTTTCATCACGACCATTTCTTTTCTCCTGGACATTTTTTATCGGGTCGGAAAAAACGTCCCGACTTACCTGATGCCGCGAGTATCTCCGGCTGGCATAACGAGCCGCTACGATATATCTACGAACTCCTACGGACTCGTCACGAACAGTCTGCGAGTTTGAATCAAGGGGAAAATGCGGGGGGATTGGTGAATTACCTCATGAAAGTGGGACAGGCCCTTCATCTACCTGCACATAACCCATTTCCCTCCATTCCCTGCATATCTATATGGTTATGCAAAAGTCTTGTAAATGCCACTAATATATCTGCTTCAACCACCACCCCTGGTAGTGCATTCCAGGCACTCACCACGCTGCATATAAAAATACTTGCTCCGCACATCTCCTTTAAACTTTGCCCCTCTCAATGGGGTACATAGTTAATTAAAAAATTATTCTACATCTTGGAGACTATTTCAGTTCTGTTCGGTTTAGTTTACTGCAGTATAGTGAAAAGCTTTTGTTACATGCCATCCTGGCAACAGAAAGACAATATATGACTACAAGCAAGCCATTTACAGCGTACAGGTACATGATAAGGGATTAACATTTAGAGCAAAGTCCAATCAAGGATAGTCCGATGGTCACCAGTGAGGTAGATGGTAGTTCAGGAATTCTCTCCAGCTGTGGTGGGATGATTCAGTTGCCTGATAACAGCTGGGAAGAAACTGTGTTAAAGAAGGAACTGCAGATGCTGGAGAATCGAGGGTTACACAAAAAGCTGGAGCAACTCAGCGGGTGCAGCAGAATCTAAGGAGCGAAGGAGATAGGCGACGTTTCGGGTCGAGACCCTTCTTCAGACTGGTTAGGGATCAGGGAAACGAGAGATATAGACGGTGATGTGGAGAGATAAAGAACAATGAATGAAAGATATGCAAAAAAGTATTGATGATAAAGGAAACAGGCCATTGTAAGCTGTTTGTAGTGTGAAAATGAGAAGCTAGTGCGACTTGGGTGGGGGAGAGATAGAGAGAGAAGGAATGCCAGGGCCCGAGGGCTGAGGGAGAGGTGGGAAGGGGAGGAGGCAGCCAGGGTTAACAGAGTAGAGAAAATTCAATGTTTAAGCCCAGAGGATGCAGACTCCCCAAGCGGAATATGAGGTGCTGTTCCTCCAACTTGCTGTGTTGCTCACTCTGGCCGTGGAGGAGGCCCAGGACCAAGAGGTCGGATAAGGAATGGGAGGGGGAGTTGAAGTGCTGAGCCACCGGGAGGTCGGGTTGGTTATTGTGGACCGAGCGGAGGTGTTTGGCGAAACGATTGCCAAGCCTCCGCTTGGTCTCACCGATATAGATCAGCTGGGAAGAAACTGTGCCTGAATCTGGTGGTGTGCATTTTCACACTTCTGCACTTTTAGCCTGATGGGAGAGGGGAGAAGAGGGAGTGGCCAGGGCGCAACTGGTCCTTGATTATGCTGCTGGCCTTGCTGAGGCAGTGTGAGGTGTAAATGGAGTCAATGGAAGGGAGGTTGGTTTGAGTGACGGTCTGGGCTGCGTCCACAATTGTTGCTGTCCTGCACGGAGCTGTTCCCAGACCAAACTGTGATGCATTCTGGAAAATGCATTCTCTGGCGCATCTGTAGAGGTTGGTAAGAGTTGTGGGGGACATGCTGAACCTCCTAAACCTTCTAAGGAAGTGGAGATGTTTCTACTTGGCTCCTTGTGTCCAGTGACACAGTTTAATTTTTGGAGCTTCTTTCAAGTATTATAAATTAGAAAAATATCACATACTTCAAATTATGAGTAATTTACTCTGGGTTTGTGACCGGTTTTGTTGGCAGACAATGAGGGATTACGTGAAGAAGCCCCGCCAGCCCGCACGCGTGTCAACCTTCAAAGCAGCGGCGTGAAATCACAGATAACAGTTGTTGAACTGAATATACGAAGATTCGAGAAACTAGAACTACCACCTGACCCATATGAGAAGAGGGTTGGGAGCGGAGGGCACGTAATCACTCATCGTAACTCCTCATAAAATAAAGATCAAACTTCAAACTGGTAAGTTCTCATTTATTCTTCCTATTTTACTTCGGAGTCACGTGAGTGATTATGTGAAGATTTCAAAGCTCTGTGATTTCATGCCGTGAACACAAGTCCATGCAACACACTGCATCAAAGATGAGTGAAAAATCATAATGCATTCAAACATGACATAGATTTAAAACATGCTGATGCTTTTTAATGAACAAATGATATATAAAAATAATAGTGACCCCTCATATCCGGGAGTAAACTATAAAACAGAACTTAAAATCGCCAGGCCAGGCAAACAACCCTGGCCTGGCGATGGGTTTGTTATAAAATGTTTGGAATGTTCGCTCGTTTGATCATCCTGCAGCCGCTAGGATGTGGTCCAGCGGAACCTCCATAACCCTCGCTGCTGATGTTGTTGCAGTCCTGGTGGAGTGAGATTTTAAAACATCAGTGTCCACTCTTGCACAAGCCAAAACCTGTCTTAAGCACCTGGAGATGGTTTGTACTGATACCCTCTCGTGTGGCCTTCAAATACTGTTGTAGATGTGTGACCCCACACAACCGAAGGTCCATGGGGTATGCCATAAACTCTAGTTTTAGACGGTCATCAATACTTTTTTGCATATCTTTCATTCATTGTTCTTTATCTCTCCACATCACTGTCTATATCTCTCGTTTCCCTGATCCCTGACCAGTCTGAAGAAGGGTCTCGACCCGAAACGTCGCCTATCTCCTTCGCTCCTTAGATGCTGCTGCACCCGCTGAGTTTCTCCAGCTTTTTGTGTAACCCTCGATTCTCCAGCATCTGCAGTTCCTTCTTTAACACTTCATACATCTGGATATCAGTGGGTGAGACCCGACAGAGTGGTGTCCCGATCCCAGCAACAAGTATGACCACAAGGCACTTCTGGCACAATTAATGGCACTATAACTCAATCCCTCGTCAAAGATTAGTTTTGAGCGAAATTCCAAGACCTCAGTTATACGTTCCATGTCATACGTTATGTTGGACTGCAAACAGAACACTTCCCATCTCTTGATATAGGAGATGTACTGCTTCTTGGTGCTATCCCTCCATGCTGCAGTGATCACATCCACATCCAGTTGATCTGACAGTCCGAGCCCCAGGTAAGGCCTTCTCAGAATCTGCAAATCAACAAATTGATATGATCATGCAGCGGATGGCCCTGCCCAGTCATGGGATGAACCAGCAGATTTCTGATTTTGGGAATGGCCATAAAAGGCTCCGTAATTATTCACAATATCAGTGGGAACCATGGCTGTGTAGGCCAGTCAGGCACTACCAAAATGCCTGACGCGGAGTCTTGCTGGATTTTTTGCAAGCACTGACTGATGAGGCAAAATGGAGGGAATGCATAGAAGAACATTCCTCCCCAGTGTAGTGAGAATGCATCTATCGCCACTGCCCCTGGGTCTGGCTCCCATGCAACATACTTTGGTAACTGGTGATTGAGCTTGGATGCAAATAAATCGATATCCGGTGTTCCATGCCGAGCAACAATGTTTTTAAATACTTTATGATTCAACATCCATTCTGTGTTGTCATTAAACTTTCATGAGCTGGTGTCCGCCATTATATTAAACCTACCCGGCAAGTAGGTAGCTGAAATCTAAATGCTTCTTGCAATACACCAGTGCCAAATAAGGTTAGCCAATTTATCACAAGATATTGACTTGATTCAACCCATGTGATTAATATATGCCACCGCTGTAGTGTTGTCAATCTGTAGTCGAACATGCAGATAATGCATATTCCCACAATAAGCTTTCGACCCATAGAATGCTCCCAGCATCTCGAAGTAGTTAATACCATGTAACTGAAGAATTGATGACATGCACATCCCATGGTATTAGCAGCTCCCCATCCTTGAGCACTAGCATCAGTTTGTAATATAACTGAAGGTTTTCTGACCAAAATGTTACTGGAGCAATGCCGAATATTGGTCGTCCACCATTGTAACTCAGAAATTGCTTCAGCTGGTAACTGCATAGGTCTGTTAAAATAACCTACATGGTATTTGAGTGCTTGCTCCTTTGCACGTTGTAAATTCTGGTAATGCAAAGGCCCAAAATGTGCAGCTGGAGAAGCAGCCACTAATTTGCCAATTACACTGACTACTTGTCGAATAGATGGTTGCTCCATAACAACAAGGTTGTTACAGGCTTCTATTAATTCTAATCTCTTGCCCCAGGGCAGAGTCACAGACATGTTAATAGAGTTAATGGTAAATAGTAAGATTAAATGAGAACTTGCCAGTTTGAAGTTTAATCTTTATTTTATGAGGTGTAACGATGAGCGATTACGTGAAGAAGCCATCAGCCTGCATTCCTGTCAATCTTCAAAGCAATGGTGTGAAATCACAGATAACAGTAGTTGAAGTGACATAGTAAGATTAGCGAAGACTAGAACTACCAGATGGCCTTTATGATACGAGGGTTGGGAATGGAGGGCACGTAATCGCTCATCGCAACTCCTCATAAAATAAAGATCAAACTTCAAACTGGCAAGTTCTCGTTTAATCTTACTATTTTACTTCGGATTCACGTGAGTGACTTCATGAAGATTTCAAAGCTCTGTGATTTCATGCCGTGGAAACGAGTCCATGCGTCACACACTGCATCAGTTGACCATGATGAGTGAAATATAAATAATGCATTCAGACATGACATAAATTTAAACATGCTGATGCTTTAATGAGCAAATGAAAGTAATAGTGACCCCTCTCATCCAGGTAGAAACTATAAAACAGAACCTAAACTAGAGTTGACAAATACCCCTGGTCTGGCAATGGGTATTATAAAATGTTTGGAAAGTATGTTCGTTTGACCATCCTGCAGCCGCTAAGATGTGGTCCAGCAGAACGTACATGACCCTTGCTGCTGATGTAGTAGCAGCCGTGACAGAGTGAGAGTTGAAAATATTAGTGTCTACTCCTGCATTAGCCAAAACCCTGTTTACCACCTGGAGATGGTCTGAACTAACACCTTCTTATGAGGTTTTTTGTAACTAACAAACCTTGCTAGTTTAGAGCCTTGCTGACCTTGACGTAATGTTGTAAATGTGTGACCACACACAAGCGAAGGTCCATGGGGTATGCATGAAAACTAGTTTGTTCTGGTTAACTAAATCATAAACATAAAATATTATGTTATTAGCAGATGTAACCATCCTGTCCAGTCGCAATTTATGTATTGACTGAACCTGTTGCGTTGAGACCAATGCCATGAGGATAACTACCTTGTGAGAGCTGGCTAAAGATAAGGATGTAGCTGGAGCCCTCTGGTAAAGTAGTTTTGACACAACGTCAATATCCCATACTTCCAGTACCTGGGCCTGGGAGAACTTGTGTTAAAGATATCCTATATAATTCTGGATATCAGAGGGTAAGACCCGACAGAGTGGGTCACACTTGCTGCAGTAAATATGATGAGAAGGCACGTTTGGCACAGTTAATGGTACTATAACTTAATTTATTGTCAAAGACCCATTTGAAAATAAACACCAAGACATCATTTATCCGTGCTGTATTATATTTAACATGTGTATTTAAGCAAAAATGCTTCCCATCTCCTGAAGAGGAAATGTACTGCTTTTTTGGTGCTATCCCTGCACTCTGCAGTGAGCACATACATGGATCGGTCTGACAACCCGAGCAGCAGAAACAGTCGTCTCATAGTTTGCAAGTCAATGAATTGAATTTATCATGCAGAGGCTGGTTCCCTGAGTCATAGGCTGAACCAGCAAAGTTTTATGTTTAGAATAACCATATAAGGTTCTATTATTATTCCCATCATTAGCGGGAACCATGGCTGCGTAGGCCAGTCAGACGGTACGAAAAGCCTGAAGCAGGATCTTGCTGGATTTATTGCAAGATCTGACTGATGAGGCAGAATGGAGGAAGTACTTAAAAGAACATTCCTCCCCAGTGTAGCGAGAATGTATCTCTTGCCACTGTTATACCACATATTTTGCAACTGGTGAATGAGCCTGGATGTAAACATATCGATATTCGGTGTTCCATTGAGACTTAATGCCATTAAATACTTTGTGATCCAACATCCATTCTGTGTTGTCATTGATTTCACATGATGATACAACAGTGCCAAATGAGGTTAGGTAAATTATCACAGGATACTTTGTCTTGATTGCACCCAGGCCACCACCACTTTGTATCAACATAGAGTTGAGCATGCAGATTATGCATATTCGCACAATAACCCTTAACCTATGGAATGCACCTAGTGTTTATAGGTAGTTGATACCAATAACTGAAAAATTGGTAACTCATGCAAATCGCATCCGCCTCTGTAACTAGAGATGGCATTCGTAATTTCCCATCTTTGGGCACTAGCATCAGTTTGTAATTACTGAAGATTACTGACCAAAAATTACTGGAGCAATGCTGAATACTGTTCGTCCACCATTGTGACTTTGGTAACTTCAGCTGGTAATAGCATAGGTCTGTTAATAATGACCTATTTGGTACTTGAGCGGTCAATTCTTTGCACGTAAGTTCTGATAATGCAAAGGCCCAAATTGCACAGCTGGAATACAGCTACTATATTGCCAATTACACTTGATGAATAGAAGGCTGCTTCATAACAACGAGGTTGTTACAGGCTTCTATTAATTCCAATCTCTTGCCCCAGGGCAGAGTCACCGTTAAATTAATAGTTAAAGGTAAACCCGAATAATCAATAACTCTGGTTGGTATCAACTTAAATTTAACTGGATGAATGAGAAACCCCAATTTCTTAAAAAAAAATATATTTTGCGGCTGCAACAGTTAATTTTAGTAAAATACAGCATTTAAAACATCGTCCAGATAGGCCATAACAAATGTTCTTGAGCTCTGAGCAGCCCAAGCACCGGTTTTAGTAATTTGGTAAATAACCTGGGAGCTGAAGTTAGCCCATTTTGCAACCCTTTAACTATTATCATTGCCCCATCCAGATAAATTTCAAATATCTCCGGTGATCCCTGTGAATGGGAACTGAATAGTATGCATCTTTGAGATCGATGCATGCCATAAAGATCCTATTGAAATTAGTTGTTAGACAGTAACAAAGTTTCCTATTCTGAAAGTCTATACTGCACATACGAGTTAAATCAAGAATGAAGTGCCATCCTTCATCTTTCACATTGAACTGGCCACGCCTGCCATAATTCCGTGCCTGCCTCGAACTGGCCATCATACTGAGCCTGCCTCGAAGGACAGCTCTGGCCATATTTCTGAGCTTGTCTAGAAAGGCAATCCTGGCCATAATACTGGGCCTGCCTCGAAAGACAACTCTGGCCTCAATTCCAAGCCTGCTTGGAACCCTTGTATACTGTGCAGTATACATTAATCACATGTTATCATTAGTTTATAAACAGATCTGTACAAAAAACAAGTGTAAATATTACCAACTTGTAAATGGTCCACAACCCCATGTTTCGGAAGAACCAGACCCACCTACCTCCATGGCTACCGGGGGTCTTATGAAAAGCCCAAAGGCCCCTGATGCGGGTTATTTTCCCCTCCTTGATTGGAGAGTAGGACTGGTAGGGTGAGTGGATTCTATATTTCCTGAGAGCGGCTTGGGCCTTGGCCTGAAAGACCTCTGCCCAGCTTTCAAGCTGCCACCGGCTTCAGTAAACTGCTTACCGCCGATGGAGGCGTGGGGTGTGTCGTCGCTGAAACGATGAAGCTTTGCTCGTCGTTGGTACTTTGATTAGTCCCACAGCTTTTTGCTTCCTCATCCAGGTCTTACCTGTTAGATAAGTCTTACCTGAAGAGAAGATTCGGCGGCTGGTTTCATTTCCTGGATTCCATGCCCCCTCCAATGTCACTCTGATAGCGCTGTTCACTGCCGACACTTGTAACGTGAGGGGAACTCTGGCCCCTTCCGGGTATTCTGCCAACGGCTGGAGACCAACTCTTCCGACAGCACCACCTTCGTTTGCGAGTATTCCCTTGAAGCCACATGCATGTGCTCCAGTATGTTCCACGGACATACTTTTAATTTTGAAGTCAGTTACACACTGACCACTCGCGCTCCCCTACACAGAGAGGGGGATTCATAGGCAGCCCTGAAACAGGTGCTGCCGCAGGACCCTTAGGATCCCTGTGCTGATATGGCCCCTCCTACGGACCTAGATCAGGTTTGACCATCATATTTGTGGGATAAACGCCCGAGGGCACTATCCATGCTCCATCTGGGTTAAACATCCGAGGACGTACCCAGGTATGTCGGAGGGGAACCCTCCTGGCCTGACTCCCCTAGTCCTCAGCCTAACTGACTTACTCTCGGTTTTACCCCCTTTCTGGGGAACCACAGCCGGTCTGGAAGCCACTCACTGGATTGTCAGTGACCCGACGGCTACCGGCTACCCGCACTTCCATGGTCTCTGTATCGTGGAAGTGCGGATAGCCGGTGGTCCCGGTTTCCCCGTGGCCCGACACCGGGATTCCCCGCGGTCCATAACCGGTTTCGCGGTCCGTCCGGACTTCACTCTGAAATTAGTTCCAGCAGGAAAACCTCTGTAACAGAGATTCCTGCATGAAAAGAGAAAAAACAGAGCCCGGGAACAAGTTGAAAAACTTACCTTCAGTTTAAACTTACAGGTAGAAGGAGCAACGCACCCGCCAGTCAGCTGTTGCGCAATGCGTTAGACGTAATGACGTGCATGCGGGCTGACGGCCTTCTTCACGTAGTCAGTCACGTGACTCCGAAGTAAAATCCCAAATAATCAATAACTCTAGATGGTACCAACTTGGATTTAACTGGATGGATGAGAAGCCCCATTCTCTCAAACATTTTGGCTGAAACTGCTAATTTAGTTGGCTGAAGTTTTTTGGCTGAAACTGCTAATTTAGCTAATTTCAGAGTTTTCCCTATGATTAGGATATCATCCAAGTATGCCATAACAATATGATTTTGAGCTCTAAGTAGCCCAAGCACCGGTTTCAATAATTTGGTAAACAATCTGGGGGTGAAGTGAAACCATTAGGCAACACTTTAAACTGCCACAGTTGCCCATCCAGCTAAACCCCAAATATCTCCGGTGATACCTGTGAATGGGCACCAAATAATACGCATCTTTGAGATTGATGCATGCCATAAAACATCCTTTGGAAATCAGTTGTTTGGCAGTAACGAAGTTTTCCATTTTAAAATGTCTATACCGCACAAAGTTGAGTCAAATCAAGGATGATTCGGCAGCCTCCATTTTTTCTTTTGTCTTGTAAATATATTAGAAACAAATTGGTGAAGTTCATGACTTGACTTCTCAATCACCTCTTTCGCATATTACCTGACAGAACAATTAAAGAAGGGTCTCGAACCAAAAACGTTACCCATTGAATTTCAGCTTGTACATCCAAACCTTTCTGTTGTGAAGAAACAATTGTCCGGTTTGGTGTATGCTGTGTGGGTGGCAATGAATTGGGAAGGAATTCGATTTGGAACCCTTGTACACTGTGCAGTATAAACGGATCAGATGTTTTCCAACGCCATTCATTCAAAAACAAGTGTAATCTCCCACCAACTTGTGACCAGTCCACACACCCCATGTTCCGGAAAGAACCAGACCCACCTACCTCCATGGTTACCGGTGGTTTTATGGTAGGCCCAAAGGCCCCTGATGCAGGTTCTATTTCCGTCCTCGAGGTTTGGGGGGGAGGGTTGCTGGAGTGCATGGATTGTGCATGTTCCACGAGGGCTGGACTGGGCCTTGGCCTAAAAAACACCTCTCCCCAGAGAATTCGGCCTTCAAGCTGCCACCAGCTTCAGCAAACCGCTTACTGCTGATGGAAACGTACGGGTGCTGCCGCCGGAATGGTGAAGCTTTGCTTGTCAGTGGAGCCTTCATGAGCACAACAGCTTTCGCTTCTCCATCCAGGTCCTTGACCTGTTTCGGCAGATCTTCTCCAAACAGAAGATTTGGGGGCTGAAAATTGCTGGCCCTGCAAATTTGGGGTTCAAGGCAGGTCGGATGGTGTTCTTCCGAAAACAGTTTATTTTGCAATGTGCGTTGCACATCAACGGCAGGGCATCCTGCTGTACATCAGACAAGGGACCCCCATCCACAGACCTGGCAAACGCCGTAATGCCTGAAGCCAGCAATTTCAGAATTCTTTGGAGCTTCATCTCCTGGGCTTTGATGCCCCCTCCAATATATCCCCAGATAGAGCTGTTCACAGCCGGCACGTTCAGTGAAGCACGATTTCCAGGTGTGTGGTACTTTGCAGATGTTTCCACCATTACCTGTTCCTGCAGCTGGTGTGATGTGAGGTAATTAATGCTCGCAGCTAATTCCTCTTGCAGCGGCTCCCCTATTTGCGAGGGTATCGCAAACGTTGACGCTATGGCGGGTAATTCTCGTGCCTCACGTATGTCGTGCATTCTGGTATGCTCCGCGGACATACCTCCAAATTCGGAGTCAGTCCAGAACTGACCCTCCTCAGAGAGGGAGACATTAAGCAGCCCTGGACCAGGCGCTGCCACGGGCCCCCGAGGAGACCCGCGCTGATTTCCCGGAGCATATCATGATGGAGCATCCTTTCCATAAGGTGCTCCATCCGGGATAAACGCCCAAAGGCGCTATCCATTGTCGGAGGCGACTCCTCCTGGCCTGACTCGTCTGAGTAAACAGGCCTGTCAGACCTCTTTTTGGCTTCCCCCCATTTTGGTACCAAGTCTGAAGTCGCTGACTGCACCATGAGCGACTCGGATGACGAAACCGCCGGCTACCCGCACTCCCGCCTACCCGTCTTCCGTAGCTGGTTCCCCGTGGCCCGTCTGGACCTCGCCCTGGATTTCTCCACGCTTAGTTCGAACCTGAAACTCTGTAACCAAGATTTTACCGAACAAAAACGACCTCAGAATACGTTTTAGACTTACCTGTAGGCTTTTTAAACTTACCGCTGGAGGAGCGACGGGCCTCCCAGCCAGTCGTGCGCAGTGCGTTAGACGTATTGACGCGCATGCGGGCTGGCGGGCTTCTTCACGTAGTCACTCACATGACTCCGAAGTAAAATCAGTGGTAAAACGTCCATTACCCTTATTTAGGAGTAGGACTGATATTGTAATTCAACAGAATCTGATACACTTTCTCGACTGGCTGTGTATTTTTTTATCATATATAGTGCTCTTCATGTTGACTCCGTTAATTAGACAGGTGTCTGTATGAGTCATGGTGAGTCATAGTCCTACAGCACGTAAACAGGCCCTCCCGCACAACTTTACCACACCGACCAACATGTCCCATCTGCCGGCTTTTGGCCCATATCCCTCTAAACCTGCCCTACTTGTCCTAAATAGGCCCCTAGGGGCGCCGCATTGATGGCAGCCTCTGTCTACAGTCTGTCTGTTTTTCTGTCTTTTTTTTAATTTTTAGTCTTAAAGTTTTAAAAGTTTGTTTTGGAGATTTCTTTAGTTTTTTTCTATGTGGGGGAGGGGGGGCAGGGTAAGGGGGGAAACCGATTCCCAGTCACTTCCTGGCGAGGATGTGACTATTCTCCGAGTCGTGTCCTCGCCCCCTCTCGCGGCCTACCACCTGGATCGGAGCTGCTTTTCCTGTCGGGGACCGGACCAGAGCTTCAACAGCGGCGGCGCAGCGCTGGATAGTGGAGCGGAGCGGGGCGATCGCTAACCTGGATTGCCGCTGAAGGTTACACAAAAAGCTGGAGAAACTCAGCGGGTGCAGCAGCATCTCAGGAGCGAAGGAGATAGGCGACGTTTCGGGTCGAGGCACCTTCTTCAGACTCTCCGGAGTGCTGGGCCTGCTGCGTCAACATCGGAGCTGTGGATCGCGGAGCGAACTCCAACATCGCGGAGTCCTGGGGCCCTTTGCCGAGGCCCGCCAGCGTGAATCTCCCTCCGCCCAGCGCAGCATGTTGGACTTCGGGAGACGCGGACTCTGGTAGGACGCGGCCGTTTCCCGACCACGGGACGGCAACAGAGGAGGATGATTGAATGTTGGAGCCTTCCCTCACAGTGGGAAAATCTGACCCCGCTGTGTGGGGATGTCAGTGTTAAAGACCATCGTGTTCTGTGCCCCTTTCCTCTTCGCATGGCTGTATGGCGACCACACATTTCACCGCACCAATTGGTACACGTGACAAATAAATGTCTCTTGTCTCTTGTATCTATGTGCCTGTCTAAATATCTTTTAAACATCGCCATGGTACCTGCCTCAACTACCTCCCTCTGGCTACCTTCTCCGGCAGCTCGTTCCATGCACCCACCATGCTTTGTATGAAAAAGGTCACTCCTCAGGTTCCTATTAAATCTTTCCCCCTTCATCTTCAACCTATGTCCTCTGGTCCTAGATTCCCCCACCCAGGGCAAGAGATTCTGTGCGTTTGCCAAATCTATTCCCCTCATGATTTTGTACAACCCCACCTCACCCTCCTGCGCTCCAAGGAATAGAGTCCCAGCCTACTCAACCTCTCCCTCTAGCTCTGGCCCCCGAGTCCTGGCAACATCCACGTAATTCTTCACTGCACCCATTCCAGCTTAGAAACATAGAAACATAGAAATTAGGTGCAGGAGTAGGCCATTCGGCCCTTCAAGCCTGCACCGCCATTCAATATGATCATGGCTGATCATCCAACTCAGTATCCCATACCTGCCTTCTCGCCATACCCTCTGATCCCCTTAGCCACAAGGGCCACATCTAACTCCCTCTTAAATATAGCCAATGAACCGGCCTCAACTACCCTCTGTGGCAGAGAGTTCCAGAGACCCACCACTCTCTGCGTGAAAAAAGTCCTTCTCATCTCGGTCCTAAAGGATTTCCCTCTTATCCTTAAGCTATGACCCCCTTGTCCTGGACCTCCCCAACATCGGGAACAATCTTCCTGCATCTAGCCTGTCCAACCCCTTAAGAATTTTGTACGTTTCTATAAGATCCCCTCTCAATCTCCTGAATTCCAGAGAGTATCAACCGAGTCCATGCAGTCTTTGTTCATAAGACAGTCCTGATATCCCAGGAATCAGTCTGGTGAACCTTCTCTGCACTCCCTCTATGGCAATAATGTCCTTCCTCAGATTTGGAGACCAGAACTGTACGCAATACTCCAGGTGTGGTCTCACCAAGACCATATACAACTGAAGTAGAACCTCCCTGCTCCTATACTCAAATCCTTTTGCTATGAAAGCTAACATACCATTTGCTTTCTTCACTGCCTGCTGCACCTGCATGCCTACTTTCAATGACTGGTGTACCATGACACCCAGGTCTCGTTGCATCTCCCCTTTTCCTAATCGGCCACTATTTAGATAATAAATAGCTTGACCATGGTACACTGAATGCATAGTACAAGGTGTACCAAGTTATTCACCAATGTGCTCACACTTCAACAGCAAGCCAAACTTGGTACAAGGGATGCAACGAGGAAGTTTGGACGATCAGGCTTTCAGCCTTAGCAAGAGAGAGGTTTGTTCAACAGTCTGAGTTCAGCAGGGAAGACACAGTTCTTGAATCTGGCGATGTATGTTTTTTAAACTTGTGTATGGTCTGCCCTGTGGGTGAGGCATGAGAGGGCACATAACCTGGGTGGGGAAGATCTTTGACCATGTTGATCCGAGGCAAAGTGCAGTTGGAGCCATGTGGGCGGAGGGTGTTTGTGAGAAGGACTGGGCTGTGTTCATAACTCTGTGTCAATTCTCGCAGTCTAGGGCAGAACAGTTGCCCTACCGAGCTGTGGTGTATCTGGACAGTGCGTTCAATAGAGCTTCTGTAGACATTGGTAAGTGTCATTGAAGATATGCCGAGTATCCTTGGCCTTGTGAGGACCTGGTGTGTTGGCATGGCCAATGTGTCTATGTGGTTGTATCAGCACAGATTGCAGATGAACCATATAACCATATAACAATTACAGCACGGAAACAGGCCTTCTCGGCCCTTCCAGTCCATGCCGACCATTTATTTTCCCCTAGTCCCATCTACCTGCACTCAGACCATACCCCTCCATTCCCTTCCTGTCCATATACCTATCCACTTTACTTTTAAATGTTAAAATCGATCCTGCCTCCACCACTTCTGCTGGAAGCTCATTCCACACAGCCACCACTCTCTGAGTAAAGAATTTCCCCCTCATGTTACCCCTAAACGTCTGTCCCTTAATTCTGATGTCATGCCCTCTTGTTTGAATCTTCCCTACCCTCAATGGGAAAAGCTTATCCACGTCAACTCTGTCTATCCCTTTCATCATTTTAAAGACCTCAATCAAGTCCCCCCTTAACCTTCTGCGCTCCAAAGAATAAAGACCTAACTTGTTCAACCTTTCTCTGTAACTTAGTTGCTGGAACCCAGGCAACATTCTAGTAAATCTCCTCTGTACTCTCTCTATTTTGTTGACATCCTTCCTATAATTCAGCAACCAAAATTGTACACCATACTCCAGAATTGGTCTCACCAATGTCTTGTACAATTTTAACATTACTTCCCTACTCCTATATTCATTGCTCTGATTTATAATGGCCAGCACACCAAAAGCTTTCTTTACCACCCTATCTACATGCGATTCCACCTTCAGGGAACTATGCACAGTTATTCCTAGATCCCTCTGTTCCACAGAATTCCTCAATTCCCTACCATTTATCATGTACGTTCTATTTTGATTTGTCCTGCCAAGATGTAGCACCTCACACTTATCAGCATTAAACTCCATCTGCCATGTTTCAGCCCACTTTTCCAAATGGCCCAAATCTCTCTGTAGACTTTGAAAATCTACTTCATTATCCACAGCACAACCTATCTTAGTATCATCTGCATACTCACTTATCCAATTTTCCACCCCATCATCTAGATCAATGATGTACATGTCAAACAACAGTGGATCCAACACAGATCCCTGAGGCACCCCACTGGTCACCGGCTTCCAACCTGACAAACAGCCATCCACCATCACTCTCTGGCATCTCCCATTCAGCCACTGTTGAATCCATCTTGCTACTCCGCCATTAACACCCAAAGATTGAACCTTCTTAACCAGGAAGAAACAAGGAACTGCAGATGCTTGGTTTAAACTAAACTAAAGTGAAACTTTGCATCCAGCAGAGTGCAGTTGCAGCTACAGTGCAGCATCACTAATGCAATGTGGAATTACTGAGAGGCAGCAACCCACGGCACTGGTGTCAATGTACCTTTATTTAATGCAGCACGGAAACAGGTCCATCAGCACACCGAGTCCATACCAACCAACAATCCTCGCACATGAACACTATCCGACACACACTAGGGCCAATTTACACATACGCCAAGCCAATTAACCTACAAACCTGTACGTATTTGGAGTGTGGGAGGAAACTGAAGATCTCGGAGAAAACCCACGCGGTCACGGGGAGAACGTACAAACTCTGTACAGACAGCACCCGTAGTCGGGATGGAACCCCGGACTCTGGCGCTGCAAGCGCTGTAAGGCAGCAACTCTACCGCTGCACCACCGTGCTGTTCCAGTCTGGAATTCCCTGCCACAGAGGGCAGTGGAGGCCAAATCACTGGATGGATTTAAGAGAGAGCTCTAGGGGCTAGTGGAGTCAAGGGATATGGGGAGAAGGCAGGCACGGGTTATTGATTGGGGACGATCAGCCATGATCACAATGAATGGCGGTGCTGGCTCGAAGGGACATGAGAATTAAGGGACAGAAGTTTAGGAGTAACATGAGGGGGAACTTCTTTACTCAGAGAGTGGTGGCTGTGTGGAATGATCTTCCAGCAGAAGTGGTGGAGGCAGGATCGATTTTAACTTTTAAAAGTAAAGTGGATAGGTATATGGACGGAAAGGGAATGGAGGGGTATGGTCTGAGTGCAGGTAGATGGGACTAGGGGAAAATAAATGGTCGGCACGGACTGGAAGGGCCGAGAGGACCTGTTTCCGTACTGTAATTGTTATATGGTTATATGGTTATATGGTTATATGGCCGAATGGCCTCCTCCTGCACCTATTTTCTATGTTTCTATGTTTCTAACCCACACTGATGTGTCAGTGACAATGTACCGACTTGTAGCCAAGCCTCCAAACCAACAACTTCAAGTTAGGAGGTCTGGTAGTTTAGAACAATGTTTATTTGAGATTCAGCGTGGAAACAGGCCCATCACCCCCCCCCCCCCCCCCCCCCCCGAGTCCACAATGTCCAATGATTACATACAATAATTCTATCCTACACACCAGGGAGAAGTTACAGAAGCCAATTAAACGACAAACCTGCTCGTGTGGGAGGAAACCAGAGCACCCGGAGAAAACCCACGCAGTCACAGGGAGAACGTGCAAACATACATACAGCAGCCGTAGTCAGGATGGAAGCTGGGTCTCTGGCGCTGTGAGGCAGCAACTCTACCGCTGCGCCACCGTGCCGCACTCGTGGAGTGACATATGACAGACATTGTTATTAATAACCATATAACCATATAACAATTACAGCACGGAAACAGGCCATCTCGGCCCTTCAGGTCCGTGCCGAACAACTTTTTTCCCTTAGTCCCACCTGCCTGCACTCATACCATAACCCTCCATACCCTTCTCATCCATATGCATATCCAATTTATTTTTAAATGATACCAACGAACCTGCCGCCACCACTTCCACTGGAAGCTCATTCCACACAGCCACCACTCTCTGAGTAAAGAAGTTCCCCCTCATGTTACCCCTAAACTTCTGTCCCTTAATTCTAAAGTCATGTCCTCTTGTTTGAATCTTCCCTATTCTCAAAGGGAAAAGCTTGTCCACATCAACTCTGTCTATCCCTCTCATCATTTTAAAGACCTCTTTAAAAGAATGAGATAAGAATGAGAAAGGGGAGGCGTGTTTGTGGAGCAGGGTCTGGGGCTGGCTTGTCTTGGCTTTTCCTTGCCCAAAAATGGATTTGGTTTTCCTTTTGCCTTTGGCAAGAGATTGTGTGACTAATAAGGTCAGGTTGTTGTCCCATGCTATACCTAGGTATGTTGCAAAACTTACCTTGAGCAGCGCTGCAATTCTGCCGCTCCCCGTGTGCGCGACTTTGGCGCCTTTCAGAGGGAGGCGGGCTTAAAGTGCCATTTTTCAACAGACCTGGAAAATCGATGAATGTCGGGCGATTTCGTTGCGGAAGAAAAATCGCTCCGACATTTCATGAATGAAGGTATTTTTAAATTACTCTAAATTATTTATTAACTAGAGTAATTTAAAAATCACCTTCAAAAGCCGTGAGAACTGACAACCGGAAGGATTTTGCGTAGGGGAGAAGAAAAGGTAAATAGTTTATTTTTATATTAAAAGTTGTTTTTTTCGGGAGGCTTTAATAATATTTTTATGTTGCGAAATGTGGTCCCAAAAAATGTATGAACAAACAGTATTTTTCCTCCCGACTTCACCGCTAACCGCAACGTTCTAATCCACCGCATTCCACTAAAACCCACTCGCTAGTTGATTTAAATGGCCATTAATTTACAGGAATCAAACACTAATTTCCTTCCATTTGGCCCAGAAATTCATGAAAATGAGATTTAAAAATTATGTTATATTGTGGATTATTGTGTGAATGTTATTTGGACACTTGGGCAATTTAAAAAAAGTTTATCTTTTCTTAAGAAATGGATAGATGTTTAGATCTACTCATTGAATTTTGTAATTAGCTACAATTAGATAACTAACTAATTATATGCTTTAATTTCAGGTCATCCAAGTAAGGTTGTTTCATATTTGTTTCAGAATGCTTCAATCTATAACAACTGAAAATTTCATTGAGTTCTCTTAATTTTTAAGAAAGTTATGGGCTTTTAACTTTTCCAGATCACAGCTTTTGAGTTAAGTCAATTGAAAGGCAATGGGGAACAAGATGCTAATTTCCGAGTATGAAAATAACTTTCTTAATACTGAAGATATGAAAGTGAATTAGGTGTCAAATTAAACTTCTTTTTATGCTTTATCTGATGGGATAAATTGCAGACTTGATTTTTTAAATCTCAAAATTTTGTAACATTGCTACTAAACCTGGATAGCAGACTGTATAATCTTGCCCATCCTCCCACCCAGGTAACCTTTTCACACAAAGGCTGGTGGTAGTAGGGAACGAGACGGTAGAACCAGATCAGCTACATTGTGACTCATTTATTACCTGATTTCATGGAGTTATACAACATGGAGACAGGCCCTTCGGCCCAACTTGCCCACACTGTCCCAACATGTCCCATGTCTTGGCGGTCGAGGACGAGCAGCGTGGGTGCCGGATCCAGTTGAGGACACGTCGCCAATAACAAAGGGGGACCCGGCGTGGGGAGGCCGACAAGAGATCAAAGGGAACTAAATGGAATACTCTGTAACCTTTTTGGAACCCTTTATGTGGATTCTATTTGCATACTTGGGTATGCTCAACCAAGAATCTCACTGTGACACGTCACGTGTGATACAAAAAATATCTCTCATTCAAACATTCAGTTGAAGCAGAGACTATCGCAACGTTTAAGAAACATTTAGACAGGTACATGGATAGAACAGGTTTAGAGGGATATGGGCCAAACGCAGGCAGGTGGGACTAGTGTAGATGAGACACTTTGGGTGGTGTGGACAAGGTGGGCTGAAGGGCCTGTTTCCACGCTGTATCACTCCATGCCTCCAAGCATCCTCCTCACACCTAACTATACCCCCCAGCTTGGCGTCATCTGCATCCCTGTATCACTCCATTACTCATAATGTATCTGATCTGGCTCTGCCGTCAAGCAATGCAAATGCTCATTCTCTTCCTGAACTCTGCACTCCTTTAACTGTCTAAACCTTTCATAGAAACATAGAAACATAGAAAAATAGGTGCAGGAGTAGGCCATTCGGCCCTTCGAGCCTGCACCGCCATTCAATATGATCATGGCTGATCATCCAACTCAGTATCCCGTACCTGCCTTCTCTCCATACCCCCTGATCCCTTTAGCCACAAGGGCCACATCTAACTCCCTCTTAAATATAGCTAATTAACTGGCCTCAACCACCTTCTGTGGCAGAGAATTCCAGAGACTCACAACTCTCTGTGTAAAGAATGTTTTCCTCATCTCAGTCCTAAAGGAATTCCCCCTTATCCTTAGACTGTGACCCCTTGTTGTGGACTCCCCCAACATCAGGAACAATCTTCCAGCATCTAGTTTGTCCAACCGCTTAAGGATTTTGTAAGTTTCTATAAAATCCCCCCTCAATCTTCTAAATTCCAGCGAGCACAAGCCGAGTCTATCCAGTCTTTCCTCATATGAAAGTCCTGACATCCCAGGAATCAGTCTGGTGAATCTTCTCTGTACCCCCTCCATGGCAAGAATGTCTTTCCTCAGATTTGGAGACCAAAACTGTACGCAATACTCCAGGTGTGGCCTCACCAAAACCCTGTACAAATGCAGTAGAACCTCCCTGCTCCTATACTCAAATCCTTTCGCTATGAATGCTAACATACCATTTGCTTTCTTCACTGCCTGCTGCACCTGCATGCCTACTTTCAATGACTAGTGTACCATGACACCCAGGTCTCGTTGCATCTCCCCTTTTCCTAATCTGCCACCATTCAGATAATAGTCTACCCTCATGTTTTTGCCACCAAAGTGGATAACCTCACATTTATCCACATTATACTGCATCTGCCATGCATCTGCCCATTTACTCAGCCTATCCAAATCACCCTGCAGCCTCCAAGCATCCACCTCACACCTAACTATACCCCCCAGCTGGGTCGGGACCCTTCTTCAGCCTTCTCTTTTTTGAGCGATCCTCACCAATGGCCAACGGGGGGTTTTGACAATGCCCCTTTATCATTGCCAAAACCCGCACCTGCGTAAGTCTAAGATGATCCTGAGAAGTTATGGGATATTTGGTGCCCCTGACTTTGATGTCGTTTATGGCCAAGGAATCCTGGTAACATTCCAGTCAATGGGCATCAGGGGGAAGCCACACAAACCTGTGTCTGTGCGAGTTGCCACGTGGGAGGAAACCGGGTCACGGGGAGAACGTGCAAACTCCACACACAGACAGCACCCGAGGTCAGGATCGAAGCCAGATCTCCGGCGCTGTGAGGCAGCAACTCTACCAGCTGTGCCACTGTGCTACCCCTAGGGGAAGGACTTCATATTATTTTGCTGCCTGTTTATCACTGTAGATAGACACAAATTATGATGAAGTCTGAAGAAAGGTCTCGACCCGAAACATCACCTATTCCTTTTCTCCAGAGATGCTGCCTGACCCGCTGAGTTACTCCAGCATTTTGTGTCTATAACCATATAACCATATAACAATTACAGCACGGAAACAGGCCTTCCAGTCCGTGCCAACCATTGATTTTCCCCTAGTCCCATCTACCTGCACTCAGACCATACCCCTCCATTCCCTTCTCGTCCATATACCTATCCACTTTACTTTTAAATGTTAAAATTGATCCTGCCTCCACCACTTCTGCTGGAAGCTCATTCCACACAGCCACCACTCTCTGAGTAAAGAAGTTCCCCCTCATGTTACCCCTAAACTTCTGTCCCTTAATTCTCATGTCATGCCCTCTTGTTTGAATCTTCCCTACCCTCAATGGGAAAAGCTTATCCACGTCAACTCTGTCTATCCCTTTCATCATTTTAAAGACCTCAATCAAGTCCCCCCTTAACCTTCTGCACTCCAAAGAATAAAGACCTAACTTGTTCAACCTTTCTCTGTAACTTAGTTGCTGGAACCAAGGCAACATTCTAGTAAATCTCCTCTGTACTCTCACTATTTTGTTGACATCCGTCCTATAATTAGGCGACCAAAATTGTACACCATACTCCAGAATTGGTCTCACCAATGCCTTGTACAATTTTAACATTACTTAAAATTGTACAAGGCATTGGTGAGACCAATTCTATCTTTGCTGTAGACCAGCATCTACAGTTCTTCCCCACACATGTTTATCTCAGTGCTGCCTGGAGGATCTATTATTGGGCAAAATATTAATGTTTACTGTGAAGGCAGATTCAAAGTAATTGTTTGGAACCACTGCCATCTTCCTATTTCACATCATTTATTTCCTCGTCTTATCTTGACTTCAATGCTCCTGGAACATATCTTCCTGTCTGTTTTTATTTAATGTGCAGGTTTACTCCCAGACTCATTCTTCATTCTTTTTACATCTTTATTTGCTCTCCTTCACGGAAATATTAAAAAGTCCCATGTACAATCAAGGAACTGCAGACGCTGGTTTACAAAAGAAAACGCAAGAGTGCTGGAGTAACTCAGCGGGTCAGGCAGCATCTGTGGAGAACATGGATAGGTAACGTTTCACAGAGTGCTGGAGTAACTCGGCGGGTCAGGCAGCATCTGTGGAGAACATGGATAGGTGACGTTTCACAGAGTGCTGGAGTAACTCAGCGGGTCAGGCAGCATCTGTGGAGAACATGGATGGGTGACGTTTCACAGAGTGCTGGAGTAACTCAGCGGGTCAGGCAGCATCTGTGGAGAACATGGATGGGTGACGTTTCACAGAGTGCTGGAGTAACTCAGCGGATCAAGCAGCATCTGTGGAGAACATAGATAGGTGACATTCTGGGCTGACCCAAAATGTCCCCTATCTCTGTGTAAGAAAGAACTGCAGATGCTGTTTTAAATCAAAGCGTGGCACAAAATGCTGGAGTAACTCAGCGAGTGAGGCAGCATTCCTGGAGAGGAGGAATGGGCGACGTTTCATTTCGAGACCCTTCTTCATACTGATGTCAGGGGAGGGGGCGGGACAAAGATAGAATGTGGTCGGAGACAGTAAGACTGGTGGGAGAACTGGGAAGGGGATGGAGAGAGAAAGCAAGGGCTGTCTGAAGTTAGAGAAGTCAATGTTCATACCGCTGGGGTGTAATGGATGTCCCTTATGCATGTTCTCCTGAGATGCTGCCTGACCCGCTGAGTTATGCTCCTGTCCCACTTAGGAAACCTGAACCGAAACATCTGGAGACTTTGCGCCCCACCCAAGGTTCCCGTGCGGTTCCCGGAGGTTTTTGTCAGTCTCCCTAACGGTCGAAGGTGGTTTCCGTTTTATATATCGGTAATGTTTTAGTCGAAGCCGGTTGCAATGCTAGTTGAAGGTGGTTGCCGGAGGACAAAAACCTCCGGGAACCGCACGGGCGGGGCGGGGCGCAAAGTCTCCAGAGGTTTCTGTTCAGGTTTCCCAAGTGGGACAGGGGCATTACTCCAGCACTGGAGACTTCTTTCAAAAATGTGCCAATCCTCTGGCCTATCATTGATAATCAATGGAACATTGTATGCATTTACTGGTTCAAAAATGTAACGAGGATTTTGGCATGTTTATGTAAGGATGAGGGATATCCATTTACCATGCTGAGGGATTGTGGTAACCCTGATCATGCAGAATTCAGAGCGGGACAGGATGTGGCTTGTTGAATTTCGATGAGTCGAGATCTATGCAGATAGACACATGATTGAGTTGAAATTCCAACTTGGACAAGCCAAGCAGCAACAAAGAACATGTTGCAATAGGGTTAGGGCTGAGGACAGCAACATTACAGGGATGAATACACACTCTATTATCCATAGATTAACACAGGGTTGAACAAGTTAGGTCTTTATTCTTTGGAGCGCAGAAGGTTAAGGGGGGACTTGATTGAGGTCTTTAAAATGATGAAAGGGATAGACAGAGTTGACGTGGATAGGCTTTTCCCATTGAGGGTGGGGAAGATTCAAACAAGAGGGCATGACATGAGAATTAAGGGACAGAAGTTTAGGGGTAACATGAGGGGGAACTTCTTTACTCAGAGAGTGGTGGCTGTGTGGAATGATCTTCCAGCAGAAGTGGTGGAGGCAGGATCGATTTTAACTTTTCAAAGTAAAGTGGATAGGTATATGGACGGGAAGGGAATGGAGGGGTATGGTCTGAGTGCAGGTAGATGGGACTGGAGGAAAATAAATGGTCGGCACGGACTAGAAGGGACAAGAGGGCCTGTTTCCGTGCTGTAATTGTTATATGGTTATATGGTTGAAGCTTATTAAATAACATTATATATTATAGAGTTTTTCCAAGTGGAATGGGCAGTGAGGAGGAGAGGGTCAAGAGCAAATGTTGGCATCTCACAGTTGTAGTTAGTTTATTGTCAGGTGCACTGGGATACACTGGGATACAGTGAAAAAGCTAAGGTGGTTCTGTGCCGGGAGCCCGGCTAGCTCAGTGGGTAGAGCATGAGATTCTTAATCTCGGGGTCGTGGGTTCGAGCCCAATGTTGGGCGCTTCCTTTGGGATGGCACGGTGGCGCAGCGGTAGAGTTGCTGCCTTACAGCGCTTGCAGCGCCAGAGACCCGGGTTCGATCCCGACTACGGGCGCTGTCTGTACGGACTTTGTAAGTTCTCCCCGTGAACTGCGTGGGTTTCCTCCAAGATCTTCGGTTTCCTCCCACACTCCAATGACGTACAGGTCTGTAGGCTTGGTATAAATGCAAGGTGTAGGAAGGAACTGCAGATTCTGGTTTAAACTGAATATAGACACAAGACGCTGGAGTAACTCAGCAGGACAGGAAGCATCTCTGGAGAATTGAAGAAGGGTCTCGACCTGAAACACCACCCATTCCTTCTCTCCAGAGATGCTGCCTGTCCCATTGAGTTACTCCAGCATTTTGTGTCTATATTTAGTATAAATGTAAATTGTCCCTAGTGTGTGTAGGATAGTGTTAATGTGCAGGGATTGCTGGTCGGTACGGACTAGGTGGGCCGAAGGGCCTGTTTCCGCACTGTATCTCCAAACTAAACTAAACTGAGACTGAGATGCCAAAATTCACAGCGCAGGTATGAAATTCCATCTCACAGCCTTGTGTTCTATTTGATGGGCTCTGCTTTGTTAAGGGCCTGTCCCACTTGGCTATCATTTATGCGACAATCTGGTACTGACTGGGCAGCGGTAGAGTCCCAGGTTAATTCCCGACTACGATGGCTTGTCTATAAGCAGTTTGTACGTTCTCCCCGTGACCTGCATGGGTTTTCTCCAAAATATTTAGTTTCCTCCCACACTCCAAAGACGTGCAGGTTTGTAGGTTAATTGGCTTGGTGTATGTGTAAAATTGTCCCTAGTGTGTGTAGTATTTTATTTGTTACATGTACAGAGGTACAGTGAAATTCATAGAAACATAGAAATTAGGTGCAGGATTAGACCATTCGGCCCTTCGAGCCTGCACCGCCATTCAATGTGATCATGGCTGATCATCCAACTCAGTATCCCGTACCTGCCTTCTCTCCGTACCCCCTGATCCCCTTAGCCACAAGTGCCACATCTAACTCCCTCTTAAATATAGCCAATGAACTGGCCTCAACTACCCTCTGTGGCAGAGAATTCCAGAGACCCACCACTCTCTGTGTGAAAAAAGTCTTTCTCATCTCGGTCTTCCCCCTTATTTCCCCCTTATCCTTAAGCTGTGACCCCTTGTCCTGGACCTCCCCAACATCGGGAACAATCTTCCTGCATCTAGCCTGTCCAACCCCTTAAGAATTTTCGGAAGGGTTTCGGCCCGAAACGTCGCCTATCTCCTTCGCTCCTTAGATGCTGCTGCACCCGCTGAGTTTCTCCAGCCTTTTGTGTACCCTTAAGAATTTTGTACGTTTCTATAAGATCCTCTCTCAATCTCCTAAATTCTAGAGAGTATAAACCGAGTCTATCTAGTCTTTCTTCATAAGACAGTCCTGACATCCCAGGAATCAGTCTGGTGAACCTTCTCTGCACTCCTTCTATGGCAAGAATGTCTTTCCTCAGATTAGGAGACCAAAACTGTACGCAATGCTCCAGGTGTGGTCTCACCAAGACCCTGTACAACTGCAGTAGAACCTCCCTGCTCCTATACTCAAATCCTTTTGCTATGAAAGCTAACACACCATTCGCTTTCTTCACTGCCTGCTGCACCTGCATGCCTACATGTCTGAAGAAGGGTCTCGACCCGAAACGTCGCCTATCCCCTTCGCTCCTTAGATGCTGCTGCACCCGCTGAGTTTCTCCAGCTTTTTGTGTAACCCCCCCCCCCCCTCCCCGCCTACTTTCAATGACTGGTGTACCATGACACCCAGGTCGCGCTGCATCTCCCCTTTTCCTAATCGGCCTCCATTTAGATAATAGTCTGCTTTCCTGTTTTTGCCACCAAAGTGGATAACCTCACATTTATTCATTTAGTATACGGTTCAGTTCAAGTAGTGTAGGATTGTGTTAATGTGCAGGGATGGCTGGACTTGGTGGCTGTGCTGTATCTGTAAACTAATCTAAATTAAACTAAAAAATGATCAAACAGGAAATGTTATAATACAGTGGTTGCGAAGTTCCAGCTGCCGGCAGAGAACTAGAGCTGTTGTCAGCTTGTTCTGGAAGCGGCCTGGACTCATGCATCAAGTGAAGCAACAACTGTGCTATAAACATGGGTCCAAATATAGAGAATCACACAACTACAGTGCTGGTTTACACGAAAGGACACAAAGTGCTGGAGTAACTCAGCGGGTCAGGCAGCATCTGTGGAGAACATGGATAGGTGACGTTTCACAGAGTGCTGGAGTAACTCAGCGGGCCAGGCAGCATCTGTGGAGAACATGGATAGGTGACGTTTCACAGAGTGCTGGAGTAACTCAGCGGGTCAGGCAGCATCTGTGGAGAACATGGATAGGTGACGTTTCACAGAGTGCTGGAGTAACTCAGCGGGTCAGGCAGCATCTGTGGAGAACATGATGTTTCGGGTCGACACTGAACATTGCCAATTCATGTTCTCAGGATAGTGAGTTTTGCGTGCAGTTTATTGTCATATGTACCGAGGTACAGTGAAAAGCTTTTGTTGCGTGCTAGCCTGATGCTGTCCGGCCCGCTGAGTAACTCCAGCATTTTGTGATTCTCTTCGGAGTAAACCAGCATCTGCAGTTGGTTCCTACACATGCTGTCTGTTACTCCAGCATTTTGTGTCGATTTCGGCACAAGGACTGCATGCGTGACGTAGGCAAGGATGTGAGGATAAGCCTTCACTGATGATGCGGAGATGACCTGGCTTTTCAGGATCAATGTTTGAAGAAAGAAACTGTAAAAATCTGGTTCATAAGGTAATGTTCATAAGTGATAGGAGTAGAATGAGGCCATTCAGCCCATCAAGTCTACTCCACCGTTCAATCATGGCTGGTCTAACTCTCCCTCCTAACCCCATTCTCCTGCCTTCTCCCCATAACCCCTGACAGTCGTACAAATCAAGAATCTATCTATCTCTGCCTTAAAAATATCCATTGACTTGGCCTCCACAGCCTTCTGTGGCAAAGAATTCCCCAGATTCACCACCCTCTGACTAACCCCGACATTCCCTCTCTCTCCATTGGAGGCCATTTAGGACCGAGATGAGGAAAACCCTTTTCACCCAGAGGGTTGTGAATCTGTGGAATTCTCTGCCACAGAAGGCAGTGGAGGCCAATTCACTAGAGAGAGCTAGATATAGCTCTGAGGGCTAACGGAATCAAGGGATATGGGGAGAAATCAGGAACGGGGTACTGGTTTTGGATGATCAGCCATGATCATATTGAATGGCGGTGCTGGCTTGTAGGGCCGAATGGCCTACTCCTGCACCTATTTTCTATGTTGCTATGTTCCTCTCTATCCCTCCCCCACCCAAGTCTCACCAGCTTCTCGTTTTCACCCAACAAACAGCTAACAATGGCCAGTTCCTTTATCATCGTTACTTTGTTGCGTATTTTTCTGTCATTGTCCTTTATCTCCCTACATCATTGTCTTGATTTCTATGGGTGTCATAGGTATGGGATAGGTTTGAATAAATATGGGAATGGAACCAATATGTAGAGGAACCGACTACAGGGCAGGCCATCCTGGACTGGGTATTGTGTAATAAACCATATAACCACATACAATTACAGCACGGAAACAGGCCTTCTCAGCCCTTCCAGTCCGTGCCGACCATTTATTTTCCCCCAGTCCCATCTACCTGCACTCAGACCATACCCCTCCATTCCCTTCCCGTCCATATACCTATCCACTTTACTTTTAAATGTTACAATCGATCCTGCCTCCACCACTTCTGCTGGAAGATCATTCCACACAGCCACCACTCTCTGAGTAAAGAAGTTCCCCCTCATGTTACCCCTAAACTTCTGTCCCTTAATTCTCATGTCATGCCCTCTTGTTTGAATCTTCCCTACCCTCAATGGGAAAAGCTTATCCACGTCAACTCTGTCTATCCCTTTCATCATTTTAAAGACCTCAATCAAGTCCCCGCTTAACCTTCTGCGCTCCAAAGAATAAAGACCTAACTTGTTCAACCTTTCTCTGTAACTTAGTTGCTGGAACCCAGGCAACATTCTAGTAAATGTCCTCTGTATTCTCTCTATTTTGTTGACATCCTTCCTATAATTAGGCGACCAAAATTGTACACCAAAAATGAGGAAGGATTAGTTCGCGACCTTGTTGTGCAAAGCCCCTTGGGCAACAGTGACCATAATATGGTGGAATTCTGCATTAGGATGGAGGGTGACACGGTTAATTCAGAGACTAGTGTCCTGAACTTGAATAAAGGAGATATTGAAGGTATGAGATGGGAATTGGCTAGGATAGACGGGTAAATTATACTGAAAGGTTTGACAGTGGAGATGCAATGGCGAAGATTTAAAGACCGCATAGATGAACTCCAAAAATTGTTCATCCCTGTCTGGTGAAAAAATAAAACTGAGAAGGCGGCTCAACTGTGGCTGACAAGGGAGTAAAGTAAGTAAGTTTATTGGCCAAGTATTCACATACAAGGAATTTGCCTTGGTGCTCCGCCCACAAGTAACAACATGACATACAGCGACTGTTACGAATGACTCAGAAAACACTAAACATTTATAATAATAAAACATTAATGATAAAACACCATTGATCAAGCATGTGAACCAACAAAATACCTGATGAAAGGGAGGCTACAGATTTTTGGCTGTTGACTAGAGCAACTACTCATGGATAAACACTGTTTTTATGTCTGGCTGTGGCAGCTTTGACAGTCCAGAGTCGCCTTCCAGAGTGAAGTGATTCAAAGAGTTTGTGGCCAGGGTGAGAGGGGTCAGAGATGATCTCGCCCGCTCGCTTCCTGGCCCTTGTAGTGTACAGTTCATCAATGGAGGGAAGGTTGCAGCCAATAACCTTCTCTGCTGATGGAACGATTCGCTGCAGCCTCCAGGTGTCGTGCTTGGTGGCTGAGCCAAACCAGACCATGATGGAGAAGGTGAGAACAGACTCCATGATGGCTGTGTAGAATTGGACCATCATTGCCTGCGGCAGATTGTGCTTCCTCAGCTGCCGCAGGAAGTACATCCTCTGTTGTGCCTTTTTGACTGTGGAGTCAATGGTGGCCCCCCACTTAAGGTCCTTGGAGATGATGGTTCCCGGAGCTTAAAAGACTCCACTGATGTGACTGTGGTGTTGTTGATGGTGAGTGGGGTGAGAGGGGGGAGCTCTCCTAAAGTCTACAATCAATTCCACTGTCTTAAGAGCATTGAGCTCTAGGTTGTTGCTACAGCACCAGGACGCCAGCTGTGTCACTTCCTGTCTGTAGGCAGATTCCTCCCCATCCTGGATCAGTCCAATCTGGGTTGTGTCGTCTGCAAACTTGAGAAGCTCGACAGTGGAGTCTGTGGAGGTGCAGTCCAGGATAGTGTTAAATCCAAGGAAGAGGCATATAAATTGGCCAGTAGAAGCAGCAAACCGTAGGACTGGGAAAAATGTAGAACTCAACAGAGGAGGTTAATTAAGAGGGGGGGGAAGAGCACTAAAGAAAGCATGCGGGAAATATAAAAACGGACTATAAAAGTTTCTCTAAAAAAATTTCTGTAAAAAGGAAAAGATTAGTGAAGGCGAATGTAGGTCCCTTACAGCCAGAGACAGGTGAATTTACAATGGGAAACAACAAAATGGCAGAACAGTTAAACGAGTACTTTGGTTCTGTCTTCATCTTCACTAAGGAAGACACAAACAATCTCCCGGAAATACCAGGGGACCGAGGATCTAGTGGGAGGGAAGAACTGAAGGGAATCCACAATAGTCAGGAAATGGTGTTAGGTAAACTGTTGGGACTGAAGGCAGAAAATCTTTCCCCTGTACGGAGGACCCGACCTTTCCTCTGTCGGGTCTCCGTTGCCGTTGGGGCCCTGCACCGTGAAGCAGCCTCCAACCGGACCTGGGGCTCCAGTCACGGAGCCTGAGGCCTACTCACCGTCGTGGGGCTGGCCGAGTTAGGAACGGGAGGAGCTGTGGTAGAGCGCTGCTGCTGCCCGACCCCGGAGATTCGGAGGCTCCAGCTGCAGGCCGGTGGATGGTAACACCGGGAGCTCGCGGGTCCCTGGTGGGAGACCGCTTTTCGGAGCTCCCGTGGCGGCAACTTCTCCCGCCCGAGTTGTGGGGTTGAAAATGACCTGGAGCGGGGCCTTACATCACCCGGCGCGGCTTTGATGGGCGTGGGATCTGATAGTGCCCATCGGGGGCTCCAACATCAAGACCCGGAGCGTGGCCTTGCATCGCCCGGCGCGGCCTTAACTGCCGCGGGACGTTTTTACCATCGCCCACCGGGGGCTTTGACTCTGACATCGGGAGGAGAATGGGGAGAGCAGGGGAGAGATGAGACTTTGCCTTCCATCACAGCGAGGAGGAGATTCACTGTGATAGATCTTTGTGTCAATTGTGTTGTGTCTTGGTTCTTGTCTTGTTCGTATGACTGCAGAAACTAAATTTCGTTTGAACCTCAATGAGGTTCAAATGACAATAAACGGTATTGTATTGTATTGTAGATAAATCCCCAGGGCTGGATAGTCTGCATCCCAGAATACTCAAGGAGGTCGCCCTAGAAATCGTGGATGCATTGGTGATCATTTTCCAATGTTCTCTCGACTTCGGTTCAGTTCCGGGGGACTGGAGGAGCGAGAGAGAAAACGGGGGATTATAGACCAGTTAGCCTACCATCGGTAGTGGGGAAAATGCTGGAGTCGATTATTTAAGATGCTATAGCAGTGCATTTGGCAAGCAGTGACAGGATTGGTCAAAGTCAGCATGGATTTATGAAGAGGAAATCATGCTTGACTAAACTTCTGGAATTTCTTGAGGACGTAACAAGAAGAATGGATAAGGGAGAGCCAGTGAATGTGGTGTATCTGGATTTTCAAAACGCCTTTGACAAGGTCCTACACAAGAGATTAGCGTGCACAATTAGAGCACATGGCATTGGGGGTAGGGTACTGACATGGACAGAGAACTGGTTGGCAGACAGGAAACAAAGAGTAGGAATTAACGGGTCCTTATCAGAATGGCAGGCAGTGACGAGTGGGGTGCCGCAAGGCTCGGTGCTGGGACCCCAGTTGTTTACAATATATATTAACAATTTAGACAATGTAACATCTCTAAGTTTGCGGATGACACAAAGCTGTGAGTTGCGAGGAGGATGCTATGAGGCTGCAGGGTGACTTGTATAGGTTAGGTGAGTAGGAAGAAGCATGGGAGATATAGTATGTATCTGTGAGGTTATCCACTTTGGTGGCAAGAACAGGAAGGCAGATTTTTATTTGAATGGAGAAGGGGAGGTGCAACTAGACCTGGGTGTGCTTGTACATCAGTCACTGAAAGTATGCATGCAGCGAAGAAAGCTAATGGCATGTTGGTCTTCATTGCGATGACAATTTGAGTTTAGGAGCAAGGAAGTCCTACTGCAATTGTACAGGGCCCTGGTGAGACCACACCTGGAGTATTGTGTGCAGCTTTGGTCTCCTAATTTGAGGAAGGACATTCTTGCTATTGAGGAAGTGCAGCGTAGGTTCTCCAGTTTAATTCCCGGGATGGCAGGACTGGCATCCCGGGACAGAAACGGGGTAGTGATTTAGGAAGATCAGCCATGATCATATTGAATGGCGGTGCTGGCTCGAAGGGCTGAATGGCCAACTCCTGCATCTATTTTCTATGTTTCTATGTTTTTCTGCTTCTATAGCTCTTGTTTCTCTTTCCCCCTTGACACTCAGTCTGAAGAAGGGTCCCAACCCAAAACGTCACCCATTCCTTTTCTCCAGAGATGCTGCCTGACCCGCTGAGTTACTCCAGCATTTTGGGTCTATCTTTGGATCAAACCAGCATTTACTATGAAAGAATGGGTCGACTGGGCTTGTATTCACCGGAATTTAGAAGGATGAGAGGGGGTCTTATAGAAACATATACAATTCTTAACGAATTGAACAGGCTAGATGCAGGAAAAACATTCCCGATGTTGGGGGACTCCAGAACCAGGGGTCACAGTTTATGAATAAGGGGGTCAGCTATTTAGGACTGAGATGAGGAAAGCATTTTCCACCCAGAGAGTTGTGAATCTGTGGAGTTCTCTGCCACAGCGGAGGCCAATTCTCTGGATGTTTTCAAGAGAGAGTTAGATATAGCTCTTGGGGCTAACGGAATCAAGGGATATGGGGAGAAAGCAGGGGTGGGATACTGATTTAGGATGATCATATTGAAGGACTGGAATTCTATGATGCAGGAAAAATGTTCCCAATGCTGGGCGAGTCCAGAACCAGGGGCCACAGTCTTCGAATAAAGGGGAGGTCATTTAAGACTGAGGTGAGAAAAAAAACTTTTTCACCCAGAGAGTTGTGAATTTGTGGAATTCCCTGCCACAGAAGGCTTGTGGAGGCCAAATCACTGGATGGATTTAAGAGAGAGTTAGATAGAGCTCTAGGGGCTAGTGGAGTCAAGGGATATGGGGAGAAGGCAGGCACGGGTTATTGATAGCGGACGATCAGCCATGATCACAATGAATGGCAGTGCTGGCTCGAAGGGCAGAATGGCCTCCTCCTGCATCTATTTTCTATGTTTCTATGAATAGCGGTGCTGGTTTAAAGGGCCAAATGGCCTACTCCTGCACACATTTTGTATGTTTCTATCTGCAGTTCCTTCCTACACATTAATAGTTAATAATATCTGTCCCTCTGCGATGGATGCTGGTGCAGCCTGGACATTGCCCAGCTTGGAGAGGGGAGTTTCCCATCTGCGGTTGCAAGTCCTGCAGTGGCTGACTAGGCTTATCCTTGATGGTCAGACCTCCCACAGCTGCCACAGTTGAAGGTCAGTCCAGTTCAGTTCAGCTCAGTCTATTGTCACGTGTACCGAGGTACGGTGAATAGCATTTGTTGCGTGCTAACCAGTCGGCGGAAAGACTATACATGTTTACAATCGAGCCGTCCACAGCGTGCAGAAACATGATAAAGGGATATCTTTTCCTGCAGCGTAAACCCAGTAACGTCGGAACAAGGATAATCTGAGGGTGGATGAGGTAGATAGTAATTCAGCGCAGCTCTCTGGTTGTGGTGGGATACCAACTGTTATCTGTGCTGTTGGACTGGGGAGTGTGTTAAGGGCCTGTCCCACTTACGCAATTTTTTCGGCGACTACAGGCGACAAGGCTTTTCGCCACATTGTTGCGGGGTGAAGCCTGTCTGGTTGTGAGTAGTTGCCCAAAGACTCGTGCCTTTTTCTGGTCCTCACCGGATTTTTCAACATGTTGAAAATTTTCGGCGACCTGTTACTAACCTTGAGCAGTGCTACAGTTCTGCCGCTCCCCGTGTGCGTGACTTTGGCGCCTTTCAGAGGAGGGGCAGGCTTAAAGTGCCGTTTTTCCACAGACTGGGCAAATCGATCAATGTCGGGCGATTTCGTTGCGGAAGAAAAATCGCTCCGACATTTCATTAATGAAAGTATTTTTAAATTACGCTAGATTATTTATTATTTAGAGTAATTTAAAAATCACCTTCAAAAGCCATGAGCGCCGATAACGGGAAGGATTTTGCGTAGGGGAGAAAAAAGGTACTTATTTTTATATTAAAAGTTAGTTTTTATGGAGGCTTTTATAATATTTTCATGTTGCGAAATGGGGACCAAAAAAAATGTATGAACCAACGGTATTTTTCCTCCCGACTTCACCGCAAACCGCAGCGTTCCAATCCACCGCATTCCTGGGATGTCAGGACTTTCATATGAGGAAAGATTGGATAGACTCGGCTTGCACTCGCTGGAATTTAGAAGATTGAGGGGGGATCTTATAGAAACTTACAAAATTCTTAAGGGGTTGGACAAGCTAGATGCTGGAAGATTGTTTCCGATGTTGGGGGAGTCCAGAACAAGGGGTCACAGTCTAAGGATAAGGGGGAATTCCTTTAGGACCGAGATGAGGAAAACATTCTTTACACAGACAGTGGTGGGTCTCTGGAATTCTCTGCCACAGAAGGTAGTTGAGGCCAGTTCATTGGCTATATTTAAGAGGGCGTTAGATGTGGCACTTGTGGCTAAAGGGATCGGGGGTATGAAGAGAAGGCAGGTATGGGATACTGAGTTGGATGATCAGCCATGATCATATTGAATGGCGGTGCAGGCTCGAAGGGCCGAATGGCCTACTCCTGCACCTATTTTTCTATGTTTCTATTCCACTAAAACCCACTCGCTAGTTGATTTAAATGGCCATTAATTTACAGGCATTAAACACTAAATTCATTCCATTTGGCCCAGAAATTCATGAAAATGAGATTTAAAAATTATGTTATATTGTGGATTATTGTGTGAATGTTATTTGGACACTTAGGCAATTTAAAAAAAGTTTATCTTTTCTTAAGAAATGGATAGATGTTTAGATCTACTCATTGAATTTTGTAATTAGCTACAATTAGATAACTAACTAATTATATGCTTTAATTTCAGGTCATCCAAGTAAGATTGTTTCATATTTGTTTCAGAATGCTTCAATCTATAATAACTGAAAATTTCATTGCGTTCTCTCAATTTTTATGAAAGTTATGGGCTTTTAACGGTTCTAGATCACAGCTTTTGAGTTAAGTCAATTGAAAGGCAATGGGGAACAAGATGCTAATTTCCGAGTATGAAAATGGTCATAACTTTCTTAATACTGAAGATATGAAAGTGAATTAGGTGTCAAATTAAACTTCTTTTTATGCTTTATCTGATGGGATAAATTGCAGACTTGATTTTTAATAATAAGAATAAGAACAAGAACAGGAAGGCAGAGTATTATCTGAATGGTGTCAGATTCGGAGAAGAGGGGGTGCAACGAGACCTCGGTGCGCTTGTACATCAGTCACTGACAGTATCGGACAGGCTCGATGCAGGAAAAATGTTCCCCATGTTGGGGGAGTCCAGAACCAGGGGGTCACAGTTTAAGAATAAGAGGTAGGCCATTTAGGACTGAGTTGAGGAAAAACTTTTTCACCCATAGAGTTGTGAATCTGTGGAATTCTCTGCCACAGAATGCAGTGGAGGCCAATTCACTGGATGTTTTCAACGGAGAGTCTTGGGGCTAACGGAATCAAGGGATATGGAGAAAAAGCAGAAATGGGGTACTGATTTTGGATGATCAGCCATGATCATATTGAACAGCTCGATGGGCCGAATGGCCTACTCCTGCACCTATTTTCTATTTTCTATGTTTCTATGTGTCCCGTGCTGTAAGGCAGCAACTCTACCGCTGCGCTACCATGCTGCCCGAGTATTAGGGAGGATGACTACTTTCAAAATGTCATCGACTGTTGTTTTTTAGATCAGAGAGTAAACGTGGCCTTATTGATTATATCAATGGGTGGGAGAGTCTCGGACCAGAGGGCACAGACTCAGAATAAAAGGAGGCACCTTTAGAATGGAGATGAGGAGCAGTTTCTTTAGCCAGAGGGTGGTGAATCTGTGGAATTCAATGCCACAGATGGCGGTGGAGGCCAAGTCAATGGGAACCATTCTCCAGCTGATGAGAGGACAGTTCAGTTGCCTGATAACAGATTGGCTCTTGAGTAAAGATTTCAGAGAATGTCTATTTCTCCGCCTTTTCTTATTCATAGAAACATAGAAAATAGGTGCAGGAGGAGGCCATTGGGCCCTTCGAGCCAGCACCGCCATTCATTGCGATCATGGCTGATCGTCCCCAATCAATAACCCGTGCCTGCCTTCTTCCCATATCCCTTAATTCCGCTAGCCCCTAGAGCTCTGTCTAACTCCCTTTAACATGCATAGAGTGAATTGGCCTCCACTGCCCTCTGTGGCAGAATATTCCACAAATTCACAACTCTCTGGGTGAATTTTTTTTTTTCTCATCTCAGTTTTAAATGGTCGCCCTTTTATTCTAAGACTGTGGCCCCTGGTTCTGGACTCCCTCATCATTGGGAACAGTTTTCCTGCATCTAGCTTGTCCAGTCCTTTTATAATTGTATATGTTTCTGTAAGATCCCCTCTCATCCTTCTAAACTCCAGTGAATACAAGCCTTTCTTTCCAATCTTTCCTCATATGACAGTCCTGCCATCCCAGGGATTAACCTGGTGAACCTACGCTGCACTGCCTCATTAGCAAGGATGTCCTTCCTCAAATTAGGAGACCAAAACTGCACCTGCGTTTTTGGTCTCCTAATTGGACATTTTCTGACTGCTCCAGGATTAATACAATTTTAACACCATCTGCAATTAGTACAACACTTAATATTTCTTCTGTTAATTATAATGGACAATAGACAATAGGTGCAGGAGTAGAGCCCATTCAGCCCTTCGAGCCAGCACCGCCATTGAATGTGATCATGGCTGATCATCCCCAATCAGTATCCCGTTCCTGCCTTCTCCCCATATCCCCTGACTCCGCTATCTTCAAGAGCCCAGTCTAGCTCTCTCTTGAAAGTATTTAGAGAACCAGCTTCCACCGCCCTCTGAGGCAGAGAATTCCACAGATACAACCCTCTGAGTGAAAAAAGTGTTTCCTCGTCTCCGTTCCAAATGGCTTACCCCTTATTCTTAAACTGTGGCCCCTGGTTCTGGACTCCCCCAACATCGGGAACATGTTTCCTGCCTCTAGCCTGTCCAAACCCTTAATAAATGTTAAAAAAATAATGTTTCGAGCTGTTTAGGGAAATATATTAGGAGGGATGATTGGAAGCAGCGTTAAGGAGATGCGTTTTATCAGAGGGCTTAATATAGCGGGAGGTGAAGAGCCTGTGGGATTAGGCAGGGATTTTGGAGAATGTTGGTTTGGCATGGATCCCAATGGTGCATGAGGGAAGGGACTTTCACCAAGGCCTGCGGGTGCAGACTTGTGTTTGGCAGGGGTGGAAACGGCAGCCGCAGATGAAAGGGATGGGAAGGTCTGGTAACACATCAGAGAGATTAGAATGGGAAAGAATGATAACATCAGCAAGAATAATTCTGTTTCCTATTGATTCATTATCATGTTAAGTTTAGTTTAGAGAGATGGTATGGAAACACATCCACTCTGTCCATGCCTTTCACTATTCGGTAAGTTTCAATGAGGGGACCCCTCATCCTTCTAAACTCCAGCGAATACAGGCCCAGTGCTGTCAAACGCTCATCATATGTTAACGCACTCATTCCTGGGATCATTTGTCCAAACCTCCCTTTGATCTACATCAAGCAGATAGATACACTAACCACAATCAGTCTGAAGAAGGGTCTCGACCCGAAACATCACCTCTCTCCAGAGGGTTGCACAAAAAGCTGGAGAAACTCAGTGGGTGCAGCAGCATCTAAGGAGCGAAGGAGATAGGCGACGTTTCGGGTCGCCTATCTCCTTCGCTCCTTAGATGCTGCTGCACCCGCTGAGTTTCTCCAGCTTTTTGTGTAAAGGGCCTGTCCTACCAGCATCCGACTCCATGCGATGAGCGCGATCAAACTAGAAGCGGGGGCCGCGCGGAGGTCGGGTGATCCCCTGTACGGGGCCGTTCCCACCAGCATGCGCCTGCATGCGGCAAGCGCGACCAAACCGGCAGTAGGGGCCGTGTGGAGGTCGGGTGAGTGGCGCAACGCGGCGCAAAGTGAGGCGAACTTGGAGCGAAGTCTTAAGGTAAGTTCGCCAGGACAGAGAGGGGCACACAGAGAGGGGCACAGAGGCACACACACACAGAGGGCCACGGAGCCACACACAGAGAGGGTCACGGAGGCACCTACAGAGAGGGTCACGGAGGCACGATGTCGAGGCGGTGTGTAATGCGTCGAGGCGACTGCGAGCCGACAAGCCGTTGCCGCGCGGAATTTCTGGACATGGTCAGTTTTTCGGAGCCCCGCGCGATGCCGGGACGAACTCCGCACAATTCCGGCGATCGAAGTGGGACCGGCCCCGCGACGCCGGACGGCTCAAGCGACCACGTTAGGTCGCGCTCATCGCATGGAGTTGCATGCTGGTGGGACAGGCCCTTTACCCTCGATTCTCCGACATCTGCAGTTCCTTCTTTAGCACCTCTCTCCAGAGATGCTGTCTGTCCCGCTCTCCCGCTGAGTTAGTCCAGCATTTTGTATCTATCTTCAGACATTTGGGCAGCTTCAATCCCACACTGACCAAGATCAGTGATATCACTGCTTTTGGAAAATAAAGAATTCATATTTTCTTAATTGTGGGTAGACTGCTAATCTGAGAGGCTGATTTTCAGTTGGTGACCAATGGGGGGGATCTGCGCGATTTAATTGGCCCGATGTCACCAATGTCATAAAAAAAACATTTTAATCAGTGAAGATAGACACAACATGCTGGAGTCTCAGCGAGACAGGCAGCATCTCTGGAGAGAAGGGATGGGTGATGCTTCCTCTCTTAGATTCAGATTCAGATTCAATTTTAATTGTCATTGTCAGTGTACAGTACAGAGACAACGAAATGCATTTAGCATCTCCCTGGAAGAGCGACACAGCAAATGATTTGAATGCAAATGATTTGAATTCCTTCTCTCCAGAGAACTGCCTGTCTCGTTGAGTCCATCCTCGGTACAAAGCAGTATCTGCAGTTCCTCCCTACACATATTTAATCCGAGCGAAGTTCTATCCACCACCAACACACACACACAAACTAGTGCAAAAGTTGTGGCTTTAAAAAAAAAAAAAAAAAAAAAAGTATTTAACATGATGTTTAGCCCACGATTTATCAATTTAACCGGAGCAGCTCAACGCGAGTGTGAGGAGGCACAGGGTCATATTTGGCAACGCGAACGTTTTGTAACACTGTGAATGGTGTGTGGGGGTTTTTTTTTCTCGTAGGAAGAAACTGCAGATGCTGCTCCAAACCGAAGATGGACACAAATAGCTGGAGTAACTCAGCGGGACAGGCAGCGTCTGTGGAGGGAAGGGATGGGCGATGGCCCTTCTTCAGACTGGTGCTTTTTTAGCAGCGTGGGAGCAATGGAAAGACTCTACACTCTGGGGCGTTTGTAGCAGGGAGGGGGGGAGGATGGCGGGGCGCCTGCCGGTCGCTGTGAGAGCTGCTGGCGGTGAGCTTGTTTGTGGGGAAAAGGGGATTTCCAGCGGCGGAGGAAGTGATATTGACTGAAGGGGCTTTCCAGTCGGCAGCCAGTGATCGCAGAGAGGGAGACAGAGAAAGACAGAGAGAGGCAGAGAGACAGACAGAGAGACAGACAGAGACAGCAGCAGCGGCGGCGGCAGCAGCGCTGGTGAAACTGACATGGGTGATTTCTCCACCGCAGTGTGAGCCGGCTGCAGCGGACACCATGGTAGCGCTCAACGCCAGCGGCTTCTCCTCCACGGTTTCCCCGGCAGGAGCCGCTCCCCGCCCGGCCTCCCCGCGACGTTGACCCGGCGGCGGCGGCCAGAGGAGCAGCGGAGCCGCCGCGCTCGGATGAAGAGGCCCGATCGCGG